>JALMQS010000132.1:1593927-1682688 GCA_024734495.1 Forficula auricularia | reverse complement strand
TTTTTTTTTTTTTTTTTTTTTTTTTTTTTTTTTTTTTTTTACTAAAACTAATCATTTTAAAATTAAAGCCAATGTATTCATTCTTGCTTTTATAATTATATTTATAGGTATTTCATTTATATAATGGACCGCCAGAGAATAGATTAAAAAAACAATAGATTTAGAGAATTCCTTGTCTCATTACTAGAACAAATAATTTTTATCTACAAAAAGAAAAAAGATCATTTTTAAAAATTATACAAAAAATTATACTAAATTACACAAAATTCTTAGATATATTAAATTTTACCAATAAAATAATTAAAAATTCAGGTAATACCTAAATTGTATACTTATATCTACAAACACTTTCAATAAATAAAAAAAAAGTTTTGTAAAAATGAAAATTAATCAAATAAGAGTTTGGCTTAAAATTCGTGAAAGAATTTAAGTTTTGATGCCAATTTCTTTTCAATTTTATTATTGAGAGGAGATATTGAATTTTCGGTATTTTCTAGCACAAAAATTTAAATTGTTCGCTTATTATGGTATTATAAAATTTATTCCGATTTTTCCTTTTATTCAAAAAAACACGAAACTCTCCAACCTTGATTTGAAAATTTATTTATTTAAATTGCTTATAAAATTGGTTCAGTTTCATCTTCATTCATTCATTTTTTTTTCAATCAAAAAGCTTAATCTAACGATTCTTTTCTATTGATATTCGCTTGTATTTTTAAGGAATTCATCTTCATTTTAATTAGTTAATTTAAATCATTCCCATTTAATTTATTAACGAATTCATGCTTTAAGATTTTTATTTTTTTCAATCAAAAATATTTGAATTTTTTAGAAAATTCACGAAAAAATAGCAAATATATTTGTGATTTACAATATCGTTTAATTAATTTAAAAATTTATAAAAATATTTTGGTATTCTTTTATCAATTACACTAAAGGGAATACTGTGTGGTTTATTTTAACTTTTATTTGTTAATTTAAATTTTTTTCTCAAAATCTATAGTGGTTTTTGAATATGAGAGATACAAGTTGCCGATAGAAATAGATAGAAATTTTCTCAGAAAATCATAAGAGAGTGTCATTATTAGATCCCATAGAATGGATTGGAGTGAAAAATAACCCTTCTGACCAAGGGCGGATCCAGGAATTTTTATGGGGGGGGGGGGGGGCACTATATCAAAAAATACTCTTTTTCTCGAAAGTGTGTCGCGATCGAATTGTCCAAGCGGCGCCCCCCCCCCCCCCCCACACACACATAGAACTTTATTTTCAATTTAAAAAAAAAAAAATTTAATTTTTTTTTACAAATTTCATATCTCATATTTTAAGTTCATTAAAATAAAAAAAATAAAAAATTGTTATAAATTCCCTGTCGATTTGGCCGCCGTTTTTTGGCCTCTGCATGCGACGCACGTTTTGCACTCCCGCCAGGCACGGGCCCCTATGGGGGGGGGGGGGTTCGCCCCCTCAGCCCCTCCCTCTGGATCCGCCCTTGCTTCTGACATATTATTAAAAATAATTCATTTCATGGGATAGATCCTAATCGTTGATACTCTCTTATGATTTTCTAAGTTGTTTTTGACATAGGTGTTTCATAGTGTGAATTAGTTACATCAAAACTAAAAATAAATTTTTTTGAAATAATTCTTTTATTTTTATTTTCAATGAAAATTTTAATTAATTAAGAAAAATTGGTTTTACAAAGAAGCTAATTGATTTTTGAAATTTCTACTTAACTTAATGTTGTCTTTCATTTTCTCTTTATACGTCGATATCTTTACTGTTTGGCGCTAATGACTCTTGCCGTTGATGCGCCCTTAAACACCTATATATATATATCTTTACTGTTTGGCTTTTAATAACTCTCTTTTTGTTCTGGATAATTCATTCTACTGTAAATTTGCAGATCGCGAGGTGGTGTTCCAATGCCGAGATGAAGGACCGACTCGTGCACGAGTTGTTTGGTCAAGAGCCGATGGAAAGCCTCTGCCTCCTGGATCCAGAGACATTTCAGGACGTCTTGAAATGCCGGATATCCAGGTAAGCCACCTTTATTTACTTTCACCTATAGAAAATCTATAAAATAAATACATATTGCTTTTTTTCTCTTCTTCAAAATCGAATCCTTGCAAATAATTTTCTGACCATTCATTTGAATAAATAGCTGTAAAAATTCAGAAATTTCACTTTAATTGATTAATGATCTAGTGTGGATTTCTCACGAGTTTCACTTTTGATATTTAATTACAAATCAATATAAGATTTTTATAAATTGATTAAATGATAAAAAAAAACTCTAAATAATAAGCAGTGGAATTAAACAAATTTTAAATTAATAATCCCACCCCCTCGTTATACATCATACCCTATGTCTTTATTAAAATCTTAGAATTTCTGGTCTGCCTTTCTACAGATTTGTGTTCATTATAGAAGCCCAAACGAAAGGCCATATTCCCCAATTCGCATCTATAATCTTACCAGAGAACTACATTTATTTCTCGACTCCGGGGAGAGTGTCAAAAAAGAAAATTCAAAGCCTTTAACCAAACTTAACCAAATTTTGTATGCAAAATCTTCGAGTCCCTAGGAAACTAGATACTCAAAAACCAACCACCCAAAATGGGTGTTTATTGGTTTCCAAGTGCCGGATGACTTACTTCTTAATGAAGTTTAGGGAAAGCGGTGTTGGTTTATAGTGAAACATATTAAACAAAGGAATTATTATTTAACGGGTTATAGTGGTGTTTCACAAAGAGGAAATAAAATTAAAAAAATTAAAAAATCTTTTAAATTATTTTGGAGATTTTTTATTTATCTCTATACATATTTCGGGCTATGAACCCTTCATCAGGAGGTTAAACAGAACCTTCTGATTTTTTAATTTTTTTAATTTTATTTCCTCTTTGTGAAACACCACTATAACCCGTTAAATAATAATTCCTTTACTTCTTAATGGACTTTTCCATTATTTTGAAACAAGAGATGTGTCTGATTACTATGCATCTTTTTAATAAGAATAGTTGAAATTTCTACTGGTCTAGCAGAAAAGAATTGGTCTTTAATTTTTAAATAATTTTTAAGATTGTTATTATTCTCAAGACAATATAGGACATAATATCTCTGCTAAGGGAATTTGTTTTAAGTGGCTCAAGCCCTTTGTTGTTCAGAATTATATTATCTTTCTCCAGTAAGTCGCATACTATTTATTGTAGGTATAAGAAAAAGTTCACCATTTTAAAAATATATTTCGCTTTGAGCTAATAGAGTTCAAGATTCTCAGCCTCAAGTTAAAGATCCTCGCACATTCTTTAAAATGTTATCGACTATAATTGCTGGGGTATCTTTAGTACAGTGAATGGAAAGAACGACTTCGAATCGAGTTTACTTAAAATAGAATCTCGCTTTAGTCAGAACAATTTTCACATGTAACAAAAATACAAGGAATCTTATGAATCCAGAGAAAGGCAATGGAAAATCACTTATATGAACAATTTCCACAGAGGAATTACTAAGGAAAAAATGATCTAGTAATCGCTAACGCTCCGAACCAAGTTTGACACTCGAAGAATATAATCTGTTTTCTACACATTTCGTCCCTATATACCCAAACCCATTATCACATATAAATAAAATAACATGAAAAAAACTTTTTTGAGATTGTGTGAGGCTATGACAATGGAGAGCGTTCGACGGGACGGTGCGTGGGAAAAAAAACAATCACACTCGCTTTTATTAAACTGTCCTCAGTGAACGCTGGGCGTTCTACTTAGGCTTACAAACGCTCACCGCCACCCGCACCGCCCCGCCGAACGCTCTCCACTGAGGCCACAGCCTAAGAGTATATTTGCAAAAATTAATTTGTGGATTACCTTTATTTTACATATCAGGAAGCTTAGAATTTATTTATTTATTTTGTTATTATAAATGTCAATTTTCTCAACTGAGAGATTAATTGCTTTAGCTTAGCTTTAAGTGAGGTGGCTCTGATTAGAATAGAGAGAAATTCTTCATTCTACATTTGTTTCTCTCTCTTTTCGACGATATATTTTCTACCTGATCTATGAAAGATAATACATGTAATTTTAAATCTTTGGATATAAAATAATTTCTAATTGTTTGGAGCAATTAGACAATTAGAAATTCCAGCGAGAGCTTAACTATATGATTAGGTCGGTAACTTTCTCGTGTAGGTACGCTTTAATCGATTTCTGTCGTCTGTTTTTAATCTATTATCTATTTGTCACAAATGATTAATTACCTTTTGAATATCCAATTCATTAAAAAAATTAATTTTCAGAGCAGCTTTTATGACAAAATAATTTAATTACAATACCTTTTATAGGTGTACAATGTAAATAAATCTGCATAAAAATTAATCAATGGTGTATTTTTAATCCATTTATCGATAAATGTATTATTGAAAAGTAATTACAATCATTTTACTTGCAAAAAAGAAAAGAGATTGTACACTTTTATTATACATTAGAAAATTCATTATCTTTGTCATTTTTATTTCCTTTATTCAATTATATGATTTTTTCCCTACAGTTTATAATTTTCGTTAAATTTATCTTTAGGATTAGTTCCGAAATTTTAAGAAGGTATCTAGTTAATTTTTGTAAACATGCCTCCACTGATTCCGAATTTGATAAGTGATCACTCCATGCCCCATACTATTTTAAATAAATAGATAAAATTTAAAAAAATGTACGGTTTCGATTTGCCTTACCCCATATTCAAAAACTGAATATATTGTTACAAAATCGGTTCTGTTGTTTTATTTCTTCCTATGATTTGTTGAGAATATGTGAACCAAATTAGCTCAATAGTCGATTTATCGGCATGTCTTGATTTCACTTAAACATGAACTCGTTTCAAGTTATTTGCATTGAAAAAGTAAATAATGCAAGAAGTTTTATGCAAGTATTCTTACCATTGACCTATTTATTTATTTTTTATTACATTTATTTTTTTGGAAAAGTTCTTAAATTTACTTTGAATTTAATTTTTATACTTAATTCTATTTAATTAAAAACTTTATATAGAGAATTTATCCATGTATGTAAGATTTAATGAGATTTTCTTTTTTAAATAAAAAATAAATGAAATCCTGCATTTCTTCGTAGTGACAATGTGGCTATACTTTCTCTGCTCTAAAGGTCTTTAAATCAGAAACAATTAAAATCTTAAAACATTTTCAACAATTATCCCCAAATTAGCTTAAATAATCCTAAAAACTTTATAAACAAATAAAACAATAAAATTCTAGCTATCTACTATTTCATATAGATATTTATTATGTATTTATTATAATATAAATCTTTAATTATTGAAAATATGATTTTAAACTTGGATCAAAAATAAAGTTTGTAATAATAAATAATAAGAAATAAACACCACTGTGCTAAAAATATTCTTTAGAAAAAAATAAATAAATAAAAAAATGTTAAATTAAAAAAATTCAATTCATCCATCTTTATTATAGATATTTATAGAGTTTTTAATTGTAATTAAATTCGAAAAAGTCATATGACTTTAAACATCTTGAAAGTAGGTCTCTTGATTGTACTCGTGTGAATGCATTTACGTAACACCAAAGCTAATTAATTAGCGTTCCAATAAAAAAATTTAAACCAAAATAGTACACCGGTGACACTTGCGCTTTTGTTGCTTTTGAATTTAATAGAGAGGGGGTCATTGATTTTTTTTATTCATAACAAAATTAGATAAAGTTTGTTTTTAATACATTATAAAATGGGTCTGATGCATTAATAAATACTTTGACCTAAATAAGCTGTTATTTTACTTTCAGGCACAAGTATACTATGCCTTGGTGAAAAATTAATTTCTATTAATGTTATGGCTTAAGCTGAGAAAAAAATGAAATGAAAAACTCTGAGTGTGAGAAAATTAAAACCAATGTCCAGTCAAAATTACCCAGTAGTTATTAGATACTTCTTAAAATAAATGTATTTATTTGTTAAATTTGATTTGGATATTTTTTCTTTATTATTGATATAAATAAAGCGTATCTTTTATTATTTGGTAATTGCAATAATAAGCGATCAAATGCTTTAAACAAAGAAAGAAAATACGTATTTAAGGAGATGGCGTTCAAAAAGGGATTAGCCATACCAAGGTAATTTTTCACAAAAGCCAAAAAACTGTTATTATGTTATTGTTGTTTTGTTTGGTTACCTATATTTTAACTATAAATAACATTGGACAAAATTTTGGGAACGAAGTTCCTTTACGGGGCTTGGGTAGGAGCTAACTGGCAGAAATCGTCACGTAACGCAAATGCCCACTCCAGGTGACCTGACTCAATGGAGAGGATATAAGAGAGAGAATAAACCGGAAATAAAAAAATATTTAAATCCAAAATCCTGAATAAAAAAACTAAAAAAAATGCCATTTTAATCATAAAGTAGTTATTGATTTATTTTGATTAGATAATGTCAAATTTTTAAATAATATTAATTTCATATAGGGTAATTTAAATAATTGTCAACTTTAAAAACTAAAAATAGTAATTTTATACACATTTTGATTTTCAATATTTAATATATTCAAGAAAATAATGGAGTTATACAATTATTAATAATAGCCAGTATTTATGGAGTGTGATTTTTTAAGGAAGAAAAAATTTTTGCCCTTATTTTATTAAATCTAATATTTTTAAAATAACGTAAGGAACTTCGTTCACCCGACCACACACGTTTGAATTTTTTTGACAAGTTTTCGATTGACTACAGTAAATTATTTAAAATAAGCTTTAAAATGATACCAAAATCTAATCATGTGATTATTTGTGACTAATCCCTTTTTGAACGCCACCTCCTCATTTATTTATTCTTCGATCCTTTGAGAAAAGTTGTTGTACAAGTGTATACTATCTCATGTGTTCTCAAATCGATTTCTCAAAAAAAATTTCCCTTGATAATTACCAATAAAGAAATAATGAAATAACTTATCCCTCTAGCAAGTTGATGGTGTCAGAAAGGTCATTAACACAA
The DNA here is from genome assembly GCA_024734495.1 of Forficula auricularia. NCBI lineage: Eukaryota > Metazoa > Arthropoda > Insecta > Dermaptera > Forficulidae > Forficula > Forficula auricularia. The sequence goes on along the minus strand of JALMQS010000132.1, from coordinate 1,675,672 downwards.
ATAAAAAGGTTGAGCTTATATAGCACCCGAGGGACATTGTTGAAATAAACAAGAATTATAATGACATAATGAAAATGTATGAGTCCAGGCTATAGCTTGGGGGTTGCTAAGCTAGAGATTAAATTTATTATTATTATTATATGTGCACTTTAAAACGGAAAGGGGTACTATCATTTTCATTATTCCCTTTCTTCCACTAAATGAATACAATTAATAATTTACAACACTTGTCAATTGCCATTCATTTTTTTCATTAAATATATATGATCTCATTTTAATATCTCTCTCTTGTAAAATCTTTATTGTCCATCATGAAATATGTATTGAGTGATTTAATGCTAATTTATTTAATACTACTTAGTTATGAAGACTTGTAAAATTAATTGAATTATCTATTAGATTCATGTTTTGAAGTTGATATAAAAATAATTTTTTGAAAAAAAAACCGACTTCAAAAAAATATTAACTGAAAAAAAATGAAATTCACTACACAGTATAAAATAATTATCTAATTTAGTTACAACTTAACGACGAAGTTTTAACATGGAATCACTTTTTGAAGTCTGTGTCAAACAAACTATACAAGCGAGGTTACGGGATGTTGTCTTCATTACGGTCGAGTGCGGTTCATAAAATGTATACGTTTGGCACCGACTTCAAAAAGTGATTTCATGTAAAAACTTCGTCGTTTAGTTGTAACTAAATTAGATAATTATTTTATACGGTGTAGTGCATTTTATTTTATTTTTCTAAGTCAACAACAAGTGGCAATTACACTTGTAATAAGCAATAATTTCAATAATGTATGGTTCCTTGTAAAAAAATTAAAAATGATTTACTATTTAATAAAGTTTTTATTGGTGGGTCGATTTTTTGCACTTCACTGTATATTTTTGATGCGAAGCCTTTTATTGCTATCAATGATTTAAAGCGTCTGAGTGGAGCAGGATTTGATTCCAAGACAATATATTATTATTATGTTGTTAGTCGAAAACCTTCAATATTATTAACTTCAAACTTATAACCTTCAGCTGTTTAATACCCGTAACCACAGGTACCTCCGACCCCTATCCAGCCAATAAATTCCCCTCTTCTTCTTCTTTTCATGATGGCCCCAGGCCTTTAGGGGAGGCACCTTTTTGGTGTAACTCCTTCTCTCATTATTTCCATTAAAATAAAATGGGGCAAAGTAAAAATAAATTAATATTGGATGGCTGTTTTGTAATATATTTGATGGAACAAAAGACAAATGAGATTGTCTTAATTGGTTTTAATTTTGAATTTTAACTTTGAATGTAGACTATTCATGTATTTTAACGAGGAAGGATTGATTGATATGGCTTCCTCATAGTTTCAAAACCATCAAACAATTGAGTTATATAATGAGCTGCTGAAGAAGTCAAAAATAAAATGACGAAACGTTTGGCAAATTAAAGAATATATTACTGTTTTTAATTTAATTTTTTATCCAACTCCTTACGATTTCAATTAACAATTTTAATTATTAATGCACAGATTCAATATTATTTTCCTATAGCACCACATTCAGTCTCCTTCTTTTTAGCCTGGTATTATAGCAAAATTATTTAGCTATAGAAAAATTTCTGATTTGTTTTTCTCAACTTGTATTTTTTAGTTGGAGCACAGTGGTACTTATTACTGTGATGCTGTTGGATATCCTTCATCTGCACTAGGAGCTCGAGTGTCTGTCCACTTAGAAGTAGAACCTTGTAAGTAAAATTGACAAACACCTTAAATTATACAAATTCTAATTAAATAATAACCATTTTTTTCATGATTCTTATATAGTAATTAATTTTAAACGTTTTGTAACAGCTAAATTTTATGAGATTGGATTCTAAATTTTTTCTTAGGTTCTTACTCTTTGTTACACAAAGTTTAAACGATTCAGAAACCAAAGTCTACTTTGCAATTAAGACATCTCAGGACAGTTTATGAAATAGTTCCACAATGGACGTCTTCCAGAAATAATTTTCCAAAGTCATATTTAGTATAATTTATTTAAAAAAAGAACAATCTTTGCTGTGATTTTTTATATTTCAAGAAGGTGGAATCTAATCATTTGTTGAATATTTTTGTTGGAATGCAGCCTGGCTTATAATAACCCCCCAAGCTTTTTTGGATAGCCGCATCACTCATGAACTCTGGGCGTTAATGCGTTATGGCGCATTACCAGGTTATGCTGAATATGATTATTACAGCGCAGGTAGAAAAAAGCCACATCTTTTGATTATTATTATACATAAACAATTCGAATTTAAATTATAAATTCATGTATTATATAAGAATGAATTTATAAATATTTTACATTTTCTTGAATATTTTTTATAACTTTCATTAATGCCAAATTAAAATTTCAATATTCAGCAATATTTTCCAATTGGAATTTTATATTTGATCTCCTTATATTATTTTGTTTTTAATATTCAATCTAAAATTATATAAATATATATTCACTTCTCTTCGGTAATGAAAGGGTCTTTCGAGATCCATACGGGCTGAATCTTCCTGGTGCGCCCCTTTTTGCATTCAATAAAAATAACAAGCTGTAATTCTAAGCTCTACTTTGAAAGGTGGGGGAATCATAATTTTACTTACTTACTTGGAAGTTCTAAAAAATAATTTTGTAAAAAAAAATATAATTTTGATTTAGCCTAGCCGTTTTGATTTAATTCATTTACAAACTATTTGAATTCAGTACCAAGAAAAACCTTTACAGAAACAATTTCCACGAAATTCCCTAAGACTGTTCATTGGCATAGTCAGGGAATTTTCCTAGGGTGTCCCGAAAAACTTCTCTCAATTAGAATGATAAATAAGAAAGAAGAGATCTATTTCATCAATTTTATTAATCTCAGGTTCACATTATTTTTGCAGCTCTGTAGTTGGCTTGACTAATCTATATATATATACATATATTCAAACGTCTCCCACTCGATCGCGATCCCAAAGATCGAATATAATTAAGATTGAATTTCAAATAAAAATTACAAGTGAATCAAATATTATTGAGATCAATACAGAGGTGCTATATTTAATTTTGAATGTTTAATCCTTTCTAGATATTTTAAGCTATTATTATAACATAAGAGCTTTCTTTCAGTAAATTAAATTATCATCACGTTTGTTCATTAGAATTTTTTATATGTAAAATATCTAGGGCTAAAGCCTAAAGAGCAATATTTATCTAATTTTCCCCATAAATTTCACCTATACTGCATAACCCTTTGAGGTACGGATATTTATATAATGAACTTTATTAAAGAAGATTTCATTTCCAACAGAAAAGTTCATATATGTGAAATGTCTAAAAACAATAGTTTGCGAGTTAATATTGTAGAGTGAATTAACTAGATGAATCAATAACAAATAATGTGTCTCTAGATATAACAGGCTAAAATAATAAATAAAATATAAATGAGAAAGAAATCGAACTTATTTATTAAATTGAAAGTTTTTGCCGAGAGTAGCAGAATTTTTATATACTGAAGGAGACAATAAAAGAGTGTGTCTTCTGCTGGAATTATAAACTTTATTTATTTATAACGAGACTATAGTTTCGAGGGCTTTGCCCTCTTCATCAGTCTATTACAATGTATTCACAGGAATTAATTTATGAATGAAAGTTTAAAATCTTTCATGTGGTTAGGTTAAGAAAATAATATAATTAATATAAAATAATCTAATTCATAGTAACTTTTTAATATAAGAAAATATGTTGATTAACATTTTGTAGTTTAAAAGAAATTGTTTGAAAAGATAAATGGAAAAAGTTTTATTTTTTTCTCATTAAATGTTTATTCAAATCTATTGAAATTTCATATCTGTGTGTTATTTCCTTTTATCTTTTATATCAAATCATTTTTATTAGGATATTTGCATTTAAAGTGTAGTTTATTTGAAGCCTAATTTGTAAAAACGCTAATAATTAATTTTAAATAATTTTTAAAAATATGAAATTAATAGATATTATACAACAATTAATTATTAGTAATTTAATTCAATTTTGAACGAAATCGATTCATTACTTTTTGAAAAAATCGTCAAAAACTACGAAAACCGTCTATGAAAGGCCGTTTTAGAAACATTTTAAAATTCACCTCCATGTCACAAGTCAACGTTTCGTTTCATATGACTTTGTTAACTTTTTTCAAAGCCATCTCGTGCTTTCAAAAAACATCGTTTTGGAGACGGTTCAGATGGTTTTTGACCATTTTCTCAAAAAGTACTGAAGCGATTTCGTTCAAAATTGAAGTAAATTATTGATAATTAATTGTTTTATAATATTTATTAATTTCATATTAAAAAAAAAACTTTTAACGGAGTTATTAGTGTTTTTCCAAATTGAACTTCAAATGGACTACATTAAAATGCAAATTTCCTAATAATAATTATTTTATATAAAAGATAAATGAAAATAACACACAGATATGAATTTTCAATAGATTTGAATAAATATCTAATGGGAAATAAAATAAATTTTGTTGCCATTTCAACATGATTTACTCCCTGAGAGAAGAAACTGAATCTTTTCATACAATTTCTTTTAAACTACAAAATTCTTAATCAAAACGATATTTTCTTATATAATAGACATACTGTGAACCTTCAGATAGATGAAATCGATAAAATAAGACCGTTTTCTATCTCATTTATAATTCCTTGTTTTCTGTTTTATCAAGAGGCTGGGTCGCAAGTCACCCGGCATCAGCGAGCCATTTCTTACGGTTTTCTAGATTTTTACAATTTTCTTAAAATCTAATCAATCAACCATCATATAAATTTGTGTACCTCAAATGGTTAGGCAGTAATGGTGAAATTTAAGTGATAATAATAAATACTCGTCTAGCGCCTAGATATTCTACATATAAAAACTCTAAAAATAAACATTTTGATATTTTAATTTCCTAACAGAAAGTTCATTATCTATAATTAGCTCCGATGACTATTTAAGTAGGTAAAGAGGATTAAAATTTCAAAATTAAATAACGTAATAATGGAGTTTCGATTTTTCTAGGGGGGCCCAATGAGTTTTGTAGGGGGGCACTGCCCTCCTTGCCCCCCCCCCCCCCCCCCCTGACTACACCCATGGTTACAGTATATTTTTGATCAACTTAGAGCTAGATTATTACTTGAATTACTTAGCTTCATAATTATTTCTGTGAATAATTCTTACATTTTTTTATTTAAATTGCATTCCTAATTACATCGCTTGGAATCTCTGCAACAGTGAGTATATTTAACTTTAATTAATTAATGATTAAATCTTTAAATATGTCACGATTTAATTAAAATATTCGTATATTTAAATAAAAGAGTCTTGCTTGTTTTAAACTACAAATACAAAAATTCAATATTATTTTTATCTGAATAATAATTAGATATATTCTAGTATTTATGTAATATTATTGTAAATTAACATTTTTGCACTAAAATCCAAAAGTAAAAAATACCACTAGAGTTTACCCAAAAATTCGCATAATAATAATAATAATCCAAAATAAAAATGAATTTTTTTTCTCTTAAGTAAATCAATTTTTTTCTCATTTATTTTTGCTTAGATTCATCAACTCCACCTCCACGTCCTCCAAAAGCCTGCGGATTGAATGAAGCTACATGTAGTAACGAAGAATGTATTCCTAAGGCACGAGTTTGCGATGGTCGATTTGATTGTACAGATGGATCCGATGAACTTCGTTGCAGTAAGATTTCTTCTACAAATAATATATATATATACAATATATATAGAGAAAAGAAAAAAATTAATTATTGATTGTTTTTAATATAATAAAAAAAAAATACAAATCTTTAAAAAAGAATCTTGAAAAGATTATTTTTGAACTAGACGTTTTCCCTTTATCAATAGAAATTTTTTAAAAAATTGAAAAAAGATAAAAGAAAAAAAGTTTTTCGTTATGTTCCAATTTAGTTTTATAAAGATTTGTATTTTATATATATGGTATATATAATTTTCTAAATATTAAATTTTGTATTTATTTAGACCCACATGGCTGTGAACCTAACGAATTCCGCTGTTCAAATAAAAAATGCGTACTTAAGACTTGGGTTTGCGATGGAGACGATGACTGCGGAGATGGCACGGATGAAGAAAACTGCGCCACTAACCCACCAGGTAGCATAAAATAAAATTACCTTTAAATAACGATAGTGACCAAGCCAATAGCATCAAAAAGCGGTTTATTTCTCATATCCATTTGTCTTTGCGCCTTGCAGCTGCTGGAATATACGTAACATAATTCTCAAAATATTATTAAAATGTAAAAATAATAATGATGAGAAGTATTTTTGTTAATTTATTCATTGTTCCTCTCAATCGACCAATTCTCATACTCATAATGGCATAACACACTCAACTTTTCAAAAAAGCTGATCGAATTCCAATCAATAATAAATAATCTAATAAGGAAACCATTTGAATTTCGTCTTTTGAAAATATTTATTATTAGAGGCCTCCGCCCACTGGACCCAGAGATGAATTTTATCACCATCCCCCTCTTACTAAAAATTTGTTCAAAATTAAAAAAATATATATATAAAAATATATCATTATTATTATTCAGTTCCATTATTTCTCTGATTTGTCACATCTAATATAAATATATTTAAACAATGATATTTATTGTAAGCTAAGAATTAAAAATATCAGATTTTAAAGTATTTGACATATGCTCTGACCTCTCTTCCAGGTTAGAGCCCCCCCCCCCCCCAATGATCAGAACTCCCAGAAATTTGACACATTTTAATTTATTAAAAATAACTAAAGAATCAATCAATCTACGAGTTTCTTTTATATTTTGAAGCAATTTGAAATTCTTCCAGTAAAAACTTTCTAGAAACTTTGTAAAAATAAAAATTAAACAGTTTTTTATGAGGCAGATGCTATAGCTTGGACAACACCACCAATACTATAGATATAAAATTTGTAAACATTTAACAATTGACAATAATGTTTTAGGATCTCCATGTAAATATCACGAATTCCAATGTAGTAGTCAATTTCAATGCATTCCAAGAGCTTTCCATTGTGATCACCAAAATGATTGTATTGACGGCAGTGATGAAGTTGGATGCTGTATGTATTCTTTAAAATATTTTTATAAAATTATTAATCAAAATATGAATATACGTCTAATGTTTAATTTCTTTAGCACCTGTTTACATTCAAAGACCACCACCACCTATGGTAGTTTTGGACCTTGGAGATACGCTCAATATTTCTTGCACTGCCGTGGGAGTACCCACCCCCGAAGTTGTTTGGAGACATAATTGGCGACACGTTCCAGATAATTGTCGATATGTCTCAAATAACGGACTAGGCGTCCTTACATGTGCAAATGTTCAGGTAAATTTCATTCTCAAAATAAATCTATGAATCCCCGTATAAGATTTTTTTTAAAGATTTAAAATTTATCATATATTTTGATCTTTAATCTTTTTGACTCAGCCCAGTTTAGGAGAAAAAAAATGATTTAATGTAAATTTAATTAGATCTACCTTTATTCATATAATAAGCTGACTCAATTCCTTAACCCGTCGTAAAACCCTTTCTCTTTTTAACATGCTTTTACAAAATTTGGTTTCTCTGATGAATCATTTAATCTAATTTTGACCCTCTTTTACCAAATCAATTTCTTAAAATTTTTCGTACGTATTTGTCACAATAATACAATTTTAAAGCTATTCTAGTAATTAATTGAGAAAAATATAATTTAAACACTAAAAAAAGATATAAATATTAACAAGGCTTACTAGTATATTATTCTATGTGATAGCAGAAAACATTAGGTCTGTATTTGGGGAATCTAACAATTCGCACTTTATTTCTCAACGAAATGCGAATCTATGGACAGATCTTTTGAGTAGAATTTACATTTTTGTTCCTGTTTACCATTCAATGTCATAAACATGGGCCCTAGTTAGGCGGGAGGGCATTGCCCCCCCCCCCCCACACACAAAACTCATTCCCTCCCTAGAAATATCGACATTATTGAAGAAATATACCTTTTCACTATATCACTTATGTATTTCTCATTAAATTATTTCGTTACTTCCAAAATGTGTCCATTCTAATAAAAAGTTAGTTGATCTCTAATCGGATTACCGAAATTGAAACCTTGTGGTGACTAATCAGCTAACCGGCTGTACCTCTAGGAAAACTCCCTAACTACGTCATAAAGGTTTGAAACGGGCTTATTTCAACTACTAAAACGAATAAAATAAAAATTTTATACTTTTATTTTTCACGCACCAAGAGCGACTTCAAAGGGTCCTCAGTAAAAGACTACAGAACCCATGGTCTCAATCAAAGTAACAAATTGTAGTATTCATTTAAGGTAGTTCTTTCACAAATGCAAAAATTCAAGAAGTCTTTGAAACTTGGAATATAAGTCATTAAAACATTAAAAGCATAATACACACACTGTTAAAATTTGAAGACGATTTACCACACCAAACATGAAATAATTGCAATTAAAAATGACATTTTTTACATAGGGTAGATAGGGAAAGGGTGGGATAATGATCATTATTTTATTTTTTTCATTGAAGGACTTTCACCATCTTGATGAAAAACTAATACCTATTTGTTAGAATAATATATTCGGAGTAACTTAAAAAAAAATAGAAATTATTTACCTCGTAGTTTTGATAAAAAAAAACAAAACATATTTGTGCGATTATTTTTAGTGGAGGGGATATAAGCACAATGGCTTGGAAACGATCCTGCGAGTATGTGTGTATCCATATAGAGATTTCGTAGTGTGAGTGGACAGTCACGTTAAAAAAACACAACCTAAAATTTTAGTTGCGTTCATATTTATAGAGTGGTTACGAGGCTAAAACTTTTTGTGTGGATTGTCGCGAAAGAACCTCCTTAAGGTTGAATTTTAGCACATGACGGTTTTTCCCAAGACTACAGAACCCATGGTCTCAATCAAAGTCACAAATTGTAGTATTCATTTAAGGTTGAATTTTAGCATATGCCGATTTTTCCAAAAATTACAGACAATTTTAAACTGATTGAAATGAAATTGAAAACCTACCATTATTTTAACAAAATCAAGCGCTGATTACTAATAATCCAGAGAAAAAATAAAAGGACACAGTTTAGGCACTAAATTGATAATTTTCTCTTCGGTCGGCCATAATCACCACTGCGACTATAGTCTGAATTACAGTATGTACATTGTACTTACAAATACCAAAACTTTAATATAAAAACTGCCATACTTGTATGATTTAAAAATTGCGCTCTTGTCTGCCTGCTATTTTATTTCCACCCAAATTCAAAATTGACATTTAACATCCACTCTTTAGTCACATCAAAACTTATTCTTTTATTGAATTAAACAACATATAATTTCCTTTTAATCATAAATTTTATATATATAAATTACTATTTCATTTAATATATTATTGATTCAATCTTTTAAGATAATTATTTAAAATTAAAATTTATCTTACTAAACTAAAATGTTTGGAGGTAAGTCTTATTATATTTATTTCAAATAACTACAGGTAGCAAGTCTGGCACTTGGGTTTAACCCCCGAGGGAATGGGCCATCCGACATAAAATAAAGCCTATCCAAAACATGCTTATAAATTCATTCATTCATCTCGGTACGTCTGATAGGTTGTTGAAGAATGCATTTTTCTGCCTGTATCTCTAAATTCTGATAACCTCTATAACTCAAGAACCAAAAGTCGTATAAAGTTCATTCTGATGCCAAAATGTTTGTATTTCCAATATAATAGATTTTGGGTTCTCTAGCTTCAGAACTTCTGTTTTTAAAGATGCAGAAAATAAAAATTTTTGAATGATTTAATAGATAACATTATTTCAACCCATTTTTATGATAAAAGAATAAATTAGTGTTTTTTCAATTTCACTTAATTAATTGGCTAATTTATTTTAAAACCAAGTAATATTTCATTATAAATATATAATACAATTAAGGAATTGAAATTATGATGAGTTAATTATAATAAATAAATTTTGAATAGTTCATTATTTATTATATATAAATTTATTACTAGGACAGAACCCTAACTCATGCAGGCGGGCAGAGGGGGTAGTTACGCCGGAAGGGGCCCGGCACTACCACTGTTAAATAAATTTTTCTACTACTAAAATCTCCAGGGGTGAACCGCGATTGGAATTAGGTGTACACCGTCTTTGGAATTACTTTGGAATTCATTAAATAATCTATTGTCTTCTACTTGGAAATGGAAGTGGAAGTAGGTGTACACGATTTTAGGTCGCCCCTCGTAAAATCTATTATACTTATTACAAATAAAAATATAAAATAGCAAAATTAAGTAGCAAAGCATATAAGTTATGGATTTATTTATTTGTTAAATAATAAACCATTTTACAAATTGAAAAATGTAGTACTTTTATTTGTCCCAGCATTGAGGGTACCGCTGGTTTGATTTTGCTCCAGGGCCCGTAAAAGCTCTCCACGGGCCTGCCCTAACTTTAGGCTAGAGCAATATTTCACTCCTCTCACGCCCAACTGCTAAATTTGAGAGATCGTACCGAGCTTGAAAATTTGTTCACTTTATCCTCCAATTACTTCTAATTCACAATAACATGCAAGTCTCTACCACCAAGACAAAATGCATGGTGATTGCAAAATCCTCCCTTAGGTGTAACTTAGGCATCAACAACAGTCCAATAGAACAAGTCCTAAGCTTTAACTATCTGGGAGTTCAGATTTCTACAGACGAAACCTTAAGGAAGAAGTAACTTCGCAAGTCATCAATAGAGCAAAGATTTCGGGCTGTCTATCCAATCTAGTTTGAAAAAATAAGTTTATGTAATTAGGATATATAAGACCTGTGTTCGCCCGATAATAACATATGGGGCTGAGTCCAGGGCAGACACAACCGTTACAAAGCAGCTTCTCCGGGCAACTGAGATGAGAGTTGTAAGAGCCATCCATTCGAAGACCCTGCATGATAAAATCCGCAGCGAACACCTTAGGCAAATAAGCGGTCTTCAGGACGTAGTCGATTGGGTTCATGTAAGAAGAAGATGCTGGGCTGCCCATGTAGACAGAATGCAAGACGACAGTCTCCCAAAAATATTGGCAAAAAACCGTCCCGAGGGGGTCAGAAGCCGTGGAAGACCAAAAAAACGATGGAAAGAGAGTTATGACCCTGATGACTGAATTTAATATGTTGGAGAAACAGGTGTTCACACCTATATAGAAGAATAAGAAGAAGAAGACTTTTTATTCTCATTAAATAATTATTTTCGCTTGAATGAATGAATTTTGAAAAAATACTATATTTTATTAAGATTCAAAAACCTCACTTATTTTTAATTTTAAAACCAATTATATTTAAGAATATTTAAAAAACTATTGTATAATTCTAATTTATTATATATTACTTTTTGTATGATTTTCAGGAAGCCCACCAGGGAGCTTACAGTTGTGAAGCCATAAATACTCAAGGAACCAAGTTTGCTGTTCCGGATACCATTCTAGTCATAAATGGACAAACACCAGAAGATGTTTGCCCTGCTGGATACTTCAATGCACATGCACGTAGCCCTGGCGAATGTATCAGTTGCTTCTGCTTCGGAGTTACAACTAAATGTAGAAGTGCCGATCTCTTCACACATCAAGTATTAAAATTATTATTATTTTCAAATCATTTAAAAAGAAAGAATTTGTGTTCGTTTATCGTTAAGCTAGTTACTTGAAATTTTACATACATATTTAAAGATAATCACAACATCTACTTATGGAAAAAATGAACTTTTTAAAACTATCCCAATCTAGGCTGGAAATTGAGGACGGGGTGTGAAACTACTATAAAATGAAGGTATTCATATCTCCGAAAAGGGTAAATCCTAAGGGCCAGTTGTATGTCGGTTGGTAAAGTCTTTGTAAAAGTTGACAAAGGGTAAAAGTGCGTGTCATCTGATTGGCCATCCGGCCGGGCACACGGTGAATTCTAAGGTTTTACCCTTTGTCAACGTTTACAAAGACTTTACCAACCGACATACAACTGGGCCTAAGTCAATGAAATTTCAAACTCAAGTTATCAGCTGCAGAAAACCATGGCCAAGTTTTTGTCCTATGTACTTAACAGGTACCTCTAGAGCTAAAAAAATTAAAATTAATAAATCTTCAAGTCTATAAAACCAAATGTCTAAAATTAAGTAGAGAAGAGGAGGAAAATATTGTTTAAATATTCTATGAGGGTCCGAAACTGAAGTTAAGACTTTTAAAACAAAACAAAAAAAGGCTGAAATTAAGGGGGAATAATTAAATAAATAATAAATAATTAAAAAGGTTACGAGTATACCTGGGGAACCTGGTATTGTGAGGTGAGTTTCAAAAAATTGAAAGAGCTGATTCTATTGCCCTCAAAATAAAAATAAACTGAAATCCATCAGCGAATTGGATTTTAAAAGGGTGTGCGAATGAAGAGAAGGTGAGGGCGAGGGTTAAAAAAATTAAAATGATGAAATCTCCGAATGGACAGATTGAATCGAACCATATTTCTTTTTTATGGGTTTTAGAAATTCAATTTTAGATAGAATATTTTAATTAGCTACCTGTTGATAAATATTATTTTTGACCAAGATAAAAAATAACCCGTTCATCCAGCTATAATATATAATTTAATTATCTTTTTAGTTACAACCACCATTTGAATTATATAAAATTGTCGGTGTCAACTCAAGAAACCTTGAAGTTACTCCTACACCTTATGTTGGCACTTCACAAAACGTTCAACCCATCGGTACAAATGGAGCTCATGTTACTGTTACTCGTGGTCGAAGAGTCAATCAAGACGTATATCCTTATTTTGCTCTACCTGAAAGCTACATGGGCAATAGGCTCAAATCTTATGGAGGAAACATCCGCTTTCTTACCCTCACTGACGACCAAGGAGCCCCTACAAGACTACCTGATATCATTCTCATCGTGAGTTAATTTAATTCACATTTATTGGCTTTTTTATAATAATGTTATTCATTTTTAATCTTTTCTTTTTATACTTTTAATTTTTAGGGAAATGGCTTCTCATTGTATCATAAATCCCAACCTGGTGTAAGCCTTGGACGCCCATCAAATGTAACAGCACGCTTCTTTTACGGTGATTGGTATAAAGCCAATTCAGGTCGAAATGATTTCGATAGTCGTTATAATGATCAGGATAGTTATGGATCTGGAGATCAACTTGCTTCTCGCGAAGAACTGATGATGGCCTTAATGCATGTTGAAAATATCCTTATTCGAGCTCAATATGTCGAAGGGCCCGATGTCGACACTCGAATCCAAGACATCACAATGGATACAGCAGTTGTCCAAGATATGGGTCAAGGAGAATCTGTTTACGTAGAAGAATGCCAATGCCCCGCAGGTTATACTGGAAATTCTTGTGAGGTAGAATCAGTTCAAAATATTATCTAATTCAGTGTTTCTCAACCTGGGTTCCACGGAACCCCAGGATTCCACAAAGGGAGTTTTGGAGCTCCGCGCCTAGAGGTCAATAAAACAAAAAAATAGAAAAAATAAAAATAGTAGTTAGTAGTATCACCACTCAAAAAATTTGTCATGTAAAGAAAAAAATACTAAATTTAGAGTCTAAGTATTATCTTATAGTCAATAAAACCATTGATACATAGAAGAATGCGATGAACATCACTATTATTGTCTCACTGATAAAATTTTTACTGCTCTAAAGTTCCTTAACTTTCTTATAATAAATACAACGATTACGTTACATTAGTAACAAATTGAAAACATTATTTAAATTGTCTTATTATTATTTTGTTATTAATGACGTTTGAAATAATAGTGCTTTTCAAATAGATGAGAATGTTATTTATGAGTATACAATGAATATGTAAAAAAGACCTGTCCGATCCGAAAGGGGTATATGGGTATCCCAATGATATTACCAAAAAAATATAATAATAACATTATTCATGAAAATAAAAATGTTAGTTATTGTAATTTAAAATGCACTTTTTTTGTACCCAATTTCCCCAAAATCTAGCAAATTTTTAAAATCTTATAACACCGTTATCGGCGGCTGTATGTTATATTTGGAAGCTTTAAAAGTAGGATGATGTTGATATTTTGACGAAAAATTAAATATCTCATATTTTAGTGATAGGGGGTTCCTCAGAAATAAATATAAGTGCTCTAGGGTTCCTCGTTCTTCAAAAGGTTTAGAAACACTGATCTAATTCATAAATTATCCATTATATCTATACATATTGCTTTTTTTTCTAGTATTGCTTACCAGGATACACTAGACACAAAACTGGACCTTGGCTTGGAATGTGCTCACGGGAACCTGAAACATGTTCTATTGGAGAGTATGGAGATCCCAGCCGAGGAATTCCATGCCGTGCTTGTCCCTGCCCTCTCACAACACCTCCCAATCAATTTGCTCGTACCTGCCATCTTGATTCCGATGGCCAACCTACTTGTGACTGCCCCATCGGATATTATGGTCGCCGTTGTGAACAATGCTCTTCCGGATATCAAGGAAATCCTCTCATTCCTGGAGATTATTGTCGCCCTGGTAGCGCTTGTAATTCAGCTGGCACTGCTTCAGAAGATAATGGACAATGCTATTGCAAGGTATTTATTTATCTATCCAGAAAATACACAACATACAATATGTCGTGTCCTATAGAGTTGACAAGTCAACTGTACATAGGACCGGATTAAAATTAACAATTATTTAATTTTACAAACAATTACAATAAATGAAATATGGTGTACATTCATAACCATTACTTCACATTACACATTTACATACATAACACAGGGTGAATCACAGCCATCCGATCCATTTAACAATTTTTTTTTTCAATACTTGTCACATGACAGATTTATTAGATCATTTGGGTGTTTATTAAAATATTTAATTGCCACAAAATAGGCATTTTTTAGGGTATTTGACTTATTAATCTTTGGCAGGACAATTGATCTATATCTAGTTTTGCCACTATGTTCATCATACATTATCCTCACACATCATAATAACAAACAACAGACAGAGTTCACAATAAAAGATTTATCAATACTCAAGACAGATTGCACCTTAATTTTTTTAATAAATCTAGTCAGTATAGTGATAAGTGGTTTCGTTGCATTGTCAAATCCCCCCCCCCCCCCTTCAATTATACTCTTAAACAGAACCTGATAAATTACCTTCATAGCCCTTGGATCCAATATTGCACACAACTTATATAATACAAAATTTATATATCTGGTTTTTTTAAAATTTATATATCTGGTTTTTTTAATAATTTGCTTAATGTGATAATTCCATCTCATATGACAGTCTATATAGATACCCAAATATATACAATAGTCAACTCTTTTTATTTCTTTGCTATCAATATACAATTTAATATACATTTTATGTTAACACAATAATTATTGATTAAACTTACTATCTACAATAATATTCTCTATTTTTAATTATTAATTATTTCTCAATATAACTATAAATTTCTAAATATATTTTTTCTTTTTGCTTCTTTGAACTGATTTCTTGGTAAGTGAGTAAAAATCTTGATTTTGAAAAATAAATTACCTCACACTGAAGATTGGTATTAAATTTTTATTTAATATGTTTATGAAAATTAATTTTAGGACTATGCTACTGGACCTCTTTGCGACCGTTGCAAGCCGGACACATTCCATTTGAGTAGTGAAAACGAAGAAGGCTGTATCAGTTGCTTTTGTATGGGCGTAACAGAAGCCTGCTCTTCAAGCAATTGGTATAGACAACAGCTAACAATCAAATTCTCTTATAAATATTAATTTATATTGTAAAATATTATTATTATTTATTTTTTAGCTAAGTTCAACGTTCACTCGTGACACTCTAGGATTCGCGCTCGTTGAATCCCAGCGTCCGAATGAACCAATCCAATCTGGCCTTCGTGTAGAAAATCAAGAACTCGTTTTTTCAGATTTTGGTCGGGGACAACAAGAGGTTGGATATTAAATAAATACCTTAAATAAATAATAGTATTTTTTAAATTCTATTTTTTTTTTCATTTTCAGCCTTATTATTGGCTTCTTCCACCTCAATATCTCGGAAATAAAATTACTTCCTATGGCGGTATCCTCAACTACACAATTCGACATCAACCAGCTCCTGGAGGTCAATCTAGTCGAAATTCAGCCCCTGATGTGGAACTCATAAGTGTAATTATTTCAAAAAAATCAATTTTATTTTTAAAGAGCAGTTAATATGGTTGTAGATTAATATATAAATCGGATTAAAGGGTCCAGACACAGTCAGAAAAAATAAAACTCTCCAAAGCACACGTTCCGATTCAATCTTCAAATCTATCTCAGGACCTGAGTAAATTAAAAATAAAAACAGTAAAATATATACTCAGGTCCTTAGAAAGATTTGTAAATTGAATCGAAACGTCGGCGGAGATAGGAATTTTTTCTGGCTCCCTGAACACTCTAATCCTATAAAAATTGTATTCTATTAACGTTTAAAGAATAATTCTTTATGAACAAATGATTGTATTCTTCCAGGGCAATGAGCTGCGTCTTATGCACTTCTCTCGAGAGCAACTCATGCCCGATCGAGTTCAATCGATTGGTGTTCCACTTCTTGAACAACACTGGCAACGTCACGATGGTCAGCCTGCTAACCGCGAACATCTTCTTATGGCATTGGCCGATTTATCCGCCATTCTGATTAAAGCAAGCTACACAACAAATACGCGCCAAACGAAGTAAGTACATTATTTTAATTTCCATTAAACAATAATGTATTTATATTTCATTGTTCACATCCATAATAAGATCTTTAAAAGGATCGTAGAGAGTTGGACAAGAATTTAAATCAAACGCAAAGTTTCTTAATTAAATGGGCCAAACGTTTCGTCACTGATTAGTGACTTCCTCAGTGGCTGAAATAGTGGAAACAAGACAATTAGACACCTTTTATTAATCATTTCATGTTTTTACAATAGTATAACAGTAAAAGATTAGGTTGGTTTTTACCTCATTTGATAAACTTATTTGTCAGGAGTTCTAAATATAAAAAAAAACATTTTGAAGGGTATGTCTTTTCCGAAACATCAATAATTTATAAAACATAAAAAAACAATTAATTTTGTTTCTTGTTATAACAATTATAAAAATTAAAATAAATACAATTTGATCCACTATTCAGTCTATTTTTAAACGCTTTATTTGTCATTGAACCCAGTAAACTCTCATCCTCTCTTGGTCAATTCATGAATTAATCTCTAGATGAAAAATGGCCTAACCGACTATCAGCCTGTCCTGCTAACAAAAAACAATTCTGGCATCTCACGAAAAAATTAACTACCAACTCCTCCAAATCGGCGTTTCTCCCCTTAATCTTGCCAACGGCTCAATAGCCACAGACGCCCTCGCTAAAGCTGAAGCATTCGCTTCATTTTTCGCGACCAATTCCAGCCTAGACGACAAGGGACTTGACCCCCCCGCCCTATATCACTAGCACCAATATTATGTCGGATATTAAATTCAGAATACCAAAATTATTAAAAGTAATTAAAAACCTAAAGGTTGATTCAGCCGCCGGACCAGACAACATTCCGACCAGTATAATCGAAAATTGCGCTCCTGAACTTGCTCCCATTCTCTCAAAAAATTTCAAGCTTTGATACACCTCTGGCACATTTCCGGGGTGCTGGAAAATAGCAAGAATTCAACCAATAAAAAAAAAGGGTGATTCTTCAAATGTAGCCAATTATCGTCCGATCGCCATAACTTCGGATCTAAAATCATGGAAAAAATAATTAATGATCAAGTTCTTCACCATTTAGAATCTAATAAATTAATCCACGATAGTCATTACGGCTTTAGACAATTTCGGTCCACCGCCGATATTTTAGCATATATAACTCATATATGGAATAAAGCACTGGAGACTGGTAAAGAGACTTTCGTAATAGGCTTAGACATTTCAAAGGCCTTCGATCAAGTATGGCACAAAAATCTTCTTGCCAAATTACCTGCATTAGGCCTCCCCCGAGCCTCTGCAAGCTGCTTGAGACCTTTCTCTCAAACCGCTCTAATAAAGTCTAGGTTGATGGAATATCATCCTCGTCCTTCAATACTAATGCCAATTTGGTTCCCTATCAACTTTGCGTTTGAATTAAATTCTTGTCCAACTCCCTACGATCCTTTTAAAGATTAATTTATTTGATAATAGAAATTAGTCTTGAATTTGCTAAAAAAATTTCGATATTTATTTGCAGAGCATTTAACATTTGACCTTTGCACTGTGGTAGCTGTTGAAGTTGGGTCCCCTTTTTCCTATTTTTTTTTTTTTTTTTTTAATAAATAAAACAGACTATGTAATACTTTTTTTACAAAGTTTTTTTGATAAAGTTTACTGGTGAAAATGAAAAAAAAAATTGTTAATGACTAAAAAATAAAAATATATATAAAGGATGCCTTTTCTTTCTAAATTTTATAAATAATAATAAGACATAAAATATATCATAAATGTTTTGCTAAATAAGTGAATTGTATTATTATCTAATAAATAATGTTTGTAATTATAGTTTAGTGTCAGTGTCTTTGGATATCGCTGAAGATCGCAATACAGGACAACCCCGAGCACTCTCTGTTGAACAATGTAATTGTCCCCCTGGCTACACCGGTCTTTCTTGTGAAGAATGCTCTGCTGGTTATACCCGAGGAGAAGGCGGACTATATCTTGGAATTTGTGAACCGTGCAATTGCAATGGACATTCTAGCCATTGTGATCCTCGCACTGGGGAATGTTTTGTAAGATAAAATTTTAATTTTAATTTCTTCAATTTTTTTTTTATAAAATCTTAAATAATATTATTTATTTAAATAATTGATGTAAAGATTTAAGCATCTTTTTGGAGTTTCTTTTTTTTTGAAAAAAGATGGAATTTTTTGATATGCAGTATAAAAATATTTCTACTAAAATCTTTGATTCGTCCCTAAATAAAATAAATTCGTTTTTTAATATTATTGTCTTGGGTTGATTTTTGAAAAATTCCATCTTTTTTTCAAAAAAAGAAACTCAAAAAAGATGCTTAAATCTTTAAATCAATTATTTGAATAAAGGGCCCCAGACTGAAAACTTTTTTTCAGTTTAGACTGATTTTTTGCTTTTCCCTTCTGGTTGAAAGGAGTGAAAAATCTTTAGCTATATTTCTTGTATATGTTGCTTATCGGAGGGAGATTTGTCTTAAGGGTTTGGCTTACTGCCCGTCAAGCAAGTTAGCGCTTGGGTTAGATTCCTGAGGGTACGAAGCCCTCTGATATGCAATGTAAAAATATTTCTACCAAAATCTTTGATTCGTCCCTAAATAAAATAAATTCGTTTCTTAATTATTATTATTTATATTATTTATGTTTATTACAGAATTGTCTTCATGGAACAACTGGAGCAAGATGTGATCAATGTTCAAGTGGATATTCAGGACAACCAACATCACCAGAAGGCTGTCAATATGGGACCGGGTCTCCTGAAGTTGCTGAGCCACAAGAGACTTGCAAATGTGACCGTGCTGGCACAGAACCCTTTGGCCAATGCTATAACGACCAATGCCAATGCAAGGTAAACTTATTTCAAAATGTTTTTATAGGTGTTTTCATTCCACTCACAAAATAATATATAGAATTAATGAATTTTAAATTAACAGAAAACAAGAAGGCTAGTGCTTAGATCTAATTAGATCTTTAGTAGCTGAAATTGAATGCATACTTTTTCATTTTGGGGCACAAATTGGCATATTGTTTATAGTACCTTGATCAAAAAGTTTCGGGAATCTATTCATAAAATTAAAAATACAAAGTTATTCATCAAATTCGATATTGTCCCCTTCAAAGTACTCCCCACCGACTGCAACGCACTTATGCCAGCGCTTAATTCAATCCTCGTTTCGATTTTCGGTTTGGCCTTCAGAGCTGTCTGTGATTTTTCTATTATCTCCTCTTGGCTGCTAAAATGCGTTTCCCGGAGCGGTTTTTTGAGTCCACTGAAAAGAAAGAAGTCGCAGGGAGCTAAATCAGGTGAATTCGGTGGCTTTTGGATGGTATTCGTTCCGTTCTTGGTCAAAAAGTTGCGGATAACGATGACATTGTCTAACCGCGCTTTACGTGCTTCCCACAAATCCGGTCTTTTTTGGCGTCCCAAATCATTAAACAAAATGCCTTGAACGGATTCATAAGCGATGTTTAAGTTTGCTGCCATCTCTCCAATCGCGCTACAGTCGTTAGGGAGTACTTTGAAGGGGACAATATCGATTGTGATGAATAAATTTGTATTTTTTATTTTCTGAATAAATTCCTGAAACTTTTTGATCAAGGTAGTATTCCGTATATCTTTGGCTTAATAGAAAAAGTTACTAAGTACACTTTTGATTGATTCAAATCTAGAAGTACGTAGTTGTGAGTTTCGATCATATTTATTGATGCAAAAATTCATTAAGTACATCAAAATAACACAAATATAAGTGTTCTGTCGATATGTATCAGATCGAATGAAAGAAATATATTATTCAGAAAATATCCAATAAATTAGTTGGCCATGTGCGAGTCGAGCTCCACACCCAGGGTTCCGCACCTTATATCTCACAAAATAATTTAGATATCAAATTCGATCTTATTTTTCATTGATAAGGAGAGAAAGAGTGAATTTATGGAATTTTTTCATAATTTTAAGCTAAGCCACTTCTGGACAGGGACATGTGTAAAATGCATCTTAAAATTGCCACTTTGGAACTCTCGCACATCTTTATAACAGATATAATATTTATAATCAAAAAGACTGATGATTAAGGACAAACCTTCGAAACTATAGTCTCAAACAAATAAATCCTCCTACCCAATTCCTAAATCTCTTCTTATCTTCACGATACAAGGGTCCACCGCGGACTACAGAGGTTGTACCTTCTTGGTGCAACTTCTTGTATCAATATCATTATAAAAAAAAAAAAATATATATATATATATATATATATATATAGATATTTATATTTTGTATATATATGTAGGTATATTGTATATTATGTTTATTTGCATCAAGAAGAGGACAACCTTATTGAATTTTCTTTATATATTTATGAAAATTTCTAAAGTTTCTTTTTAATTTCTATCTAAATATATTTTATTATTAAATTTTTAATTTCAGACAAATACTGAGGGACGGGAATGTAATCGCTGTAGACCTGGAACTTTTGGACTGTCTTTCAACAATCCTGCTGGATGCACTCAATGTTATTGTAGTGGATTGACTGATAATTGTCAATCCTCTCAATTATTCCGGACTCAGATTCCAATGCAGATCATTGATCGATATAATTCAGCTAATCGTTTCACTCTTAGAGATATGTAAGTAAAAGAATTAGATTATTTCTCTGAAATAATATAAATGACAACTACAATATAAATGAAACAAGTTTAACAAGCCTGATTCTCGAAATTAAATAAAAGTGATATAGGTCTGTCATCCAGGCACAATAAGGATATTAAAGTTCAAATTCCCGTTGGAAGCAGTCCTAAGATTTATAAAGGAAATCTCGAAGGAATGTGATCCACTAAATCTGAGCTGTTATGGAATTTTTTTATTACATGTCAGAAGGGTTGTATTCACTCCCCAGGAATTGAACTCGCCAAAAAACAATCCTGCAAGTCATTGGCCTGAATTGCTTTTTGGCCCTTGGATTCAATGGTGAATACAAACAACCCTTCTAAGATGTAAGGAAAATTATCTATAACAGTTTGGATTAACTTAAGTAGATGACAATCTCTCGTGATTTTCTTCAAAAATAATCGTACTGAAACATGAAAACTTAATAATTCAAATTTTATTCATTTTAATTTCCTGGTTGACTCCATCAAATTCTCTATAAATATATGTACAACCACGATTACTTTGATATTAAAATATTTTTAATTTTATTGTATGATTTTAGCCAAACCAATAACGAAATCTCAGATGGCTTTAATTTAAATATGGCCATGAACGAGATCGGTTATGAATTTGGGCCTCAAGATAGTTCAAGACTCTACTGGTCTCTCCCTTCCCAATTCACCGGAAATAAGGTAATTAAAATTATTAATTATTAAAATATTAAAAAAAAATATGAATAACCACGTTAAAAAATAATTTTTAAGGTATTATCATACGGAGGAAATCTAACAATAAACATTAGATATGAAAATGAACCTGGAGCTGTACCTACTCGTGACAAGGATGTAATCCTTAACGGAAACGGTGTCTCATTATCCTGGACTCACGAACAAAACGAAGACACACAAGTAAGTGTATACCTAAACAGTATTCAATGAATATTCATTTATAAATAAAATTATAATAAATTTTTATTTCCCTGATTGATTTCAATTTGATAACTAACGAATTTATTTGTTATTAGTCTATCACTATTCCTCTCTTGGAAAGTGAATGGCATCGGGAAGTTCCTTATAGAACCGCGAGTAGATCCGATATGCTTCTAGTACTTTCAAATTTGGATTCAATTCTCGTTCGAGCTCGACAAACTGGAGATGACACTACTCGAGCATCTTATCTGTCTGATGTTGCTTTGGACACTGCTGTACCTCAAAGAACCGGTCAAGCCTTGGCTATTGATGTGGAACAATGTCGATGTCCCATCGGCTATAAAGGCTACTCTTGTGAAGTAAATTAATTTTTTTTAATAAAATGAAAATTATACTATCTTATGTGCATATTTATATGATATATCAATTTTACAGTCATGTACCAATGGATATTATCGAGATCGACGTCGTGATTTGGACGGAAGTTCCCCTCTTGGATCTTGTGTCAAATGTCCTTGCAATGGAAACGAAGAAGAATGCTTTTTGGGAAGAGACGGACAAGTCTCGTGCAATTGCCGAGAAGGATGGACTGGACGATACTGTGAATCTCAAGGTAGAAGCTAGAAATAATCCTAAAAATCAATTTTATACATATTTTTCAAATTGATAAACTTCCAAATTGCAAACCACAATTACCATATATGCAAAATGAGCATGATTTATTTTAAGAGTATTCCAGAATCAGAATTATAAAATTTATTCAAACATAAAATTTTGATAATTATGTAAGTATTCAAAATATTAAACAAAAAAAAACTAAAACATGTAAGCATGATGATACATATTCTATATCACTCAAAAGATTTTGCAATTAAGTAATAAAAGTTTTATCTCAATCAAATTAGCATTTTTAAAGTGAAAGCTTAACAAAGAACTTGTGTTTAACAAAATAACCGTATTCAAATCAGACAAGATTTCAAAATCAATTGAAAATTATCTATCTTATTATATAATAGGTATACAAATTTACAAATGAATTAAATAGCTCAAATATATGTTTTTTAGGCCTTGGTTGTCAGATTGATGATCTGGAAAATTTCTTCAGATTGGACCACTTATCTTGAAATTAGAAAATTGGTTAAAATTGAAAAATAAACTAGAAAATTTAATTCAATTTTTTAAATTCCACATAGATGGTTCAATCCGAAAAATCTTATGAATCTTTAAAAACAATGATAAAACGTTTCAAATATTTCTGGAGAGATTCTCCCTTCAATGAATAACTCAAATATAATTGCTTTAAGAAATAAACTGCAACGGATCGTTGCTAAACTTTATCCAAAGACATTTGAAATATTAATATGTTTATTCCTTTATTATTAATCAGATATCACTTGCTATTTGAAATCCATGTTGACTTAAATTAAAAAATAGTGATCGATTCTCATCTAATACTTGAGGAATATTCATTCTACATTGGATTTTAAACGTTTCGATTATTATTGGTAACTATTGCTGAAGTCATGGAGGAATCGACTTAAAATCAAAAATAATGTTCGATTCTTATCTAATACTAGAGGAATAACTTTTTGCAATTCATTTTTGATATTTTGACTATTAATGGCAACCTCTACTGAAAAAGTGGAAGAATCGACTTAAAATAAAAAAAAACTAAATTATTTTATGGTAAACAACTCAAGCTTGACCTTACCTGAGGACTCTGAAATCGCGCTTGCCACGAGACCGATTACAATACTTTTCCCATGCTTTGCATTGGATAAAATAAAAATTAAAACTAACGTTTAAAAGTTAATTTGTCAAATATAATTGTTTGTCTTGTTATGATTTATCATTTCTAAGTAGATTGTAATAGTGAATTTCGATAAAAGTATTAAATCAGCTATATTTAGATAAAAGAAAAAAAATATTCAGAATTCAATCGTGTTTTCAATTTCTCAAGATATTGTCACTCCACTACCACCACCTCGCGAATCTACACCTTACCAACCAACCATCACTATCTCAATTAGCGAACCAAGTATTCAAATTGTTGAATCAGGATCTACTATCAGATATCATTGCAATGGGCGGTCTTTAATACAGGTAAAATTTGTTATAATTATTTTTTAACTTAAAATTAATTAACAAAACATTTAATGATAATATTTGATTTTCAGAGACCTCTTAAATTGAACTGGTACAAAGAAGGAGGAGAATTACCTCGAGATAGAGCATCTGATAATCGACAAGGTCTTCTTGTAATCACCAACCTTCGACCAGAAGATTCCGGAATTTACGTTTGTACAGCTGATGACGGCTTAAATGTTGTAACGGAAAGAGCTACACTCAATGTTGGAGGTAGGTATCTCGAAGATTTTATTAATCAGGACTTTTTTAATAATGATATAAGATTTTTAAAGTTATTTGTTTTTTTAATGCTGCTTTGGAAAGACATTGCCAAAGAGTTAGCATATCTTCCAGGTATTTAAATTGATTTCAAAAAAATAATTTTCATTAGATATTTGTTCATAAAAGAAAGTTGAATTCAGATAATAACAAGAATTATATTTCTTTCAGGATCCCCACCTCAACCTCCCCGAGTTAATGTTTATCCTCCTAGCCGAGTAGTTGACGAAGGCGAACCTGTTGAATTTCGATGTGAATCTTCCGGATCTCCTATGCCTGAACTTAGATGGGTTCATGCAAATAATCGTGAGCTTAATCCTAATGTAAGTTGATCATAACTTCTGTAAATTAAATTTTTTTTTTACTTTTTTATTTATAGATTAGTAAAATATTATAATCAGTTTGAAAGAAATTTTTTTCTTTTTGCTTAGTATTTTCGAAATGCCTCAAAATAGCTAAAATTATTTAAAAAGAAAAATAACAAGTGAAATTGGCTTAATAGTTGACTTCGAAAAATAGATATTTTAAAATGCCTTTAAATTTATGTTAATTATCTATCTCAAAAATCAATTAGAAGTTTAATTGGCAAATCACAATAGGGAGCCAAGCCTCACGTAGCACTAAAAGTGAAAAAAAAGAGTCCCTATTTTTTTTTCTAATCAAGAACCGATATATAAAAACGAAAATTCTACTCACAGAATAAATACATTGTTATTATATAAAAAACTTTTAAAGCAAGAAATTTATTTCAAATTCAAAGAATAAATAACAAATTCAACAAAAAAGAAATTTGGGTCTTTCAGTCTATTTAATGACGAACGAATGAATCAGGTCAAATTTTCCATTCTTACTCTGAGCCAAAATACCACAAAATGACGCTACCCCCCTGCCGTAGGCCAACTAGTCTGTCCTCACTCCCAGAGCACCTCCCATAGAGGACCACAGAAGCGAGATTTTTTTTTTTTAATTTTTATAAATATGTTAATTACCAAAATCCCAAATTTTATATTTTTTTAGCATTCTTTCCGTGATGGCGTTTACCGAGTACCTTCTGTCCGTAAAGCAGATGAAGGCCAATATATTTGTTATGCTTCTAACACAGCTGGAACAGATTCATCCCAGGCACAGCTCTACGTTAGAGGTATTAAATCAAAGTTTATTGATAATAATTCTTATTTTTCTGTTTTTTGATAATAACTTCGATTTCAATTTCTAAAGAACCATTAGTTCGACCGACTCCAGCTCCGAGACCACCAGCTATCCAGCCTCCTTATTATCATGGCTCAGCAGGAGACACAGTTAGACTCCATTGCCTTAGTTATGACAACAGGTAATCTAATTTAAATTTAATTATTTTAATTGAAAGTAATGGAAGGCAGCACAGTGAGAAAAGAAAAAATTAACACATATCAAATAAGGTGTAATTTATTGGAATCCTTCCTCCTTTCCTTTCAAATCGACGTTTCCCTCCTTCTTCATAGAAAAAAAAATTGATTTTTCTATGCTTCTGCTAAGGAAAAAAAATATTTTAAACACTGGTGTGGAGAGAGGAAGGAAGCATTTAATTTGTTTCCTTCATTGACCCCTTGAAACCCTGAAGAAGGAGGGACGAATCCTCCGAAACGTAGGTTTGAAAGGAAAGGAGGAAGGATTCCAATAAATTACACCTTATTTGATGTGTTAATTTTTTCTATCCTCACTACCCCTGGGCTGCCTTCCATTACTTTCAATTAAAAGTTCTACCAGTCCGTCTCTTTCTAAAGAAAATTTCGTTGCAAATAATTATTTTAATAATTTTAAAGTTCAAATTAATAATTATATTTATAAACAAGAGAGATAAATATTTTACTTTCAATTACAAATGATCTAAAACAGGGGTGACACAGAAAAACGGGAACTTTTGCCAAGCAAATAAAAATAGAATTCATGCAACAACAACAAATTTTATTCGCAGTAATTTGTTAATAAGTTGTTTCTTAAAAGGCAAGTTATAGTGGTTCAATTACTGTCAATAAAATTTGTTGTTGCATGTATTTTATTTTTATTTGTTTGCCAAAAGTTCCAGTTTTTCTGTGTAACCTTGTATATAAAGAATATTTTTATTAATCACACCAAATATAATAAAATAAATTTTTTAACAACACACTATATAATACATGTAGCCCCTGTATAACACGCTATTTCTAAAACATAGTTTCGATCTAATACGGTTTGAAAATTGCGAAAAATTCCTATACAACACACTATTAATACGACATGTTTTTACCCTAACACAGTTTAAGAATTGAGGAAATCTCTTTATTACACGGGACATGATGAGAGATTTCAAGTGCAAGCACAATTATTCGATTTTTCATTCGATGATTTCAAGTGTCAAAGTTGCATATGTAATTTTAGATAAGAAGCCAAAATTTAAGATAGAACTTGTCAATTACTTATTATCTTAATTATATATCCATACAACCAAATTTTTAAAGATTTTTCGGTTAAATGTAATACAAGTAGTGCATAGAAATCAAGAAAAAAGTTTAAGAGAGGAGAATATTTTGGCCAAAAAAACTTTCTTTTTATTTATTTATTTATTTTATTAGACAAACACACGGACTAGTAGCCCACTTACAAAACAGAAATACATATTCACAATGCAAAAAAATACATGTTTAAATTGTGTTTAAAAATAATATTTATATGAAATACTTTTGATCAATTTTCGATTGTTTTATTATTCTTATATAAAAATAAATGATAAATTATAATAAATTAACCCTTTTTCAACTTCTAATTTTGTTTTTCTAGACAACAATTAGTCCGATGGTCGCGACAAGGTGGATTGGCAATTTCTGCTGATCATGATCAACAGGATGGCGTTTTGACCATTCGACAAGTTCAACCTTCTGATTCTGGAGTCTATGTGTGTATCATTCCAGCAGCTTATGGAGGACGCGAAGATAGAATTGAAACTCGAGTATCCATCACAACTAGAATGTAAGAATTAGAATTTTAGCGAACAAAAATGTTAATTTAAGGACGTTCCCTAATATAGCTCAGATTCAGTTCGCTCTTTCCCCTACTCTCACATGCGCAAAAAGGCAAAAATATTTTCACTGCGTCGTTTCTCGGATCTGGCAACATTGCATTTTTACCAACGCTAAAAGACAAAGAATAAAAAAAAACACTTCATGAAACAACTCAATGCGAAACTCCAGATGAGAACAGTGTAGTTGGTGGAGAGAATTAGCTAAAAATCTTAAATACACCAGCTGCAGAAGTTTTTTTAGATATGGAAAAATTGAGTGATTTTAGTGCGACGTTGCCAAGTCGCCATCTCTCACTTGCCATGCCATGAGAGAAAAAACGAAAACCATCAAAAGTACCTAACTTTTAACATTTTTCATACAAAACGAATACCGCTTGATACAATTATTTTAACAGAAAACTATTTGTTATATCTTCAGTTAATGATTCTCAGTTTTTCAAAATAATTTCATGAAAATACGATTGTTATTTAATGAAACACCAATTTAACATCAATCGGGATAGAGTTCGCGTGTTAAATATGCAAATTTCAAAGCTCAGTATTTACAAATTTAGCGACGCAGGGACTATTGAAAAAAATTTCTACTTATAAAGAACACTTATAAATATGTGTATTCAAAGTTTTAAAAGGATTGCAAGAAAATCGATTTATTAGTGAAAGTCCTTAACTGAAATTTTACTCTTTATATGAATTATAAGATTCATTTAATTTATAAATAAAATAATTTCTCATCAATTAAAAATTTTATTTAAATTTTAATCTTTCAAATCTTTATTTTTAATAGACACCCTCCATCAGTAAATATTCAACCAAATCGGTTGACAGTAAACCAACGCCAAGGTGGTAGTTTACAATGTATTGTTAGTGGAGATCCTCGAGCTCGAGTTCGCTGGGAAAAGGTTGGCGATCCTCTTGGACCAAACACGCAGGTGTGTATTTGATTTCTCTTGAAATTATAAAATAATGCTCTCTGATATATGGAATTGATTTTAAATTTCTTTTTGCTTTTAGCAAGTTGGAAATGATTTACGTATTGAAAATGCTGAAGTCAAAGATCGCGGTGTTTATGTTTGCTATGTGGATAGCCCAGCTGGCAAAGGTCAAGCTTCTGCTATACTCGAAGTTATCCGTTAGTATTATAAATTCTATGTTAAATTAAAGAATTCAATTTTAACTTACATATATGTGATTTAATTATTTAAGGTCAAGAGCCACCCCGTGTACTTATTCATCCTCCTGGCGATCACGAATTAAAATCTGAAGATTCGTTACTTTTACAATGTAGAGTGGAACAAGGTATTCCTTCTCCTAGAATTTCTTGGCATCGCCAAGATGGAAAGCCTTTATCAACTAGAATTGAAGAAATTGGCCAAGGAATGTTAAGGTAACTACATTTTAAGTGCTATTATTGGAATTCCTTGCGGATTTATTTTTCGATAACCACATTCATATATCATTTATAATTCTATATCGATCTATCCTATCTAAAGCTTCTCAGATATGTCGCTTCTATTTATTGCCTTTGTGAATGCAATTCATAAGATTATATAAAAATAAAGAGGAATGATTATTATTAAAACACTGCCTGAAATTGTTTTCTTATACATAATTTTATTTTTCTAAAAATATTATTTTTTTTTTTTTAATAGTAAATATTGTTATCCATTTTATCTTAAAAATAGCCGCATCTACAAAATAAAAAATAATCAGGATATCTGGCCTCGAGATGGCTCCAAAGATATACACGATCGATAGGTTTATTAATTTAATATTATCATTTTACTTTACCATACGCCGTATCATGAATTATTCTAATCGTATATGAAAAAGTGGTTTTCATTTTTTTCTAAATATCTTAAAATAAGCTGACGTGTTCTGATGTGGCCATCCACTTGACTTTACCATACAACCTGGCCCTTCACTTATATTTAATATTTAATGAAATTATTTATAATCATGTAGGGGAGGGGGGTTAGTTTTTGCATTTTTAGATTACGTATCCAAAATTTGGTTGAGTTTGGTACAAGAGCCTATATTTTCATTTTTTGACCCTTCACCTCCCCCCCCCCATTTTAGGCGGTTAGTTTTTGCATTTTTAGACTTGTGGGGTCCCACTGATTATGTATTCAAAATTTGGTTGAGTTTGCTCAAATAACCTAGATTTTTAATTTTTAACCCCCCCTCCACTCCCCTTAATTTTGGGTCGATATGCACCAAAATCTAATCAGCTTTTAATCTCAATGGACCAAAATTACGTGTGAAATTTGGTTTCGATATTCACACTAGTTTTTGAGTTAGCTCATCCACAAAAATTTGGTAACGCACAGACTAACAACCAGACTAACAGACTAACTAACAGACATTTTGACAAAACAATTATTATCTCAAAAAATATAATTTTTTCGATGTTCACTTATTAGGGCTTTTTTGTAAACCGAAATCCCATGGTTTCGCTCAATTTTTTTAATCAAAATAGTTTCAGCCGTTTTTGAGATATTTCGAAAAAAAGAAGGAAAAAAACACTTTTTTCATGCACGATTACAATACTTGACCATACCCTGTACGGCCTTTTTGTTCGACAAGAAATATTTATATAGCAATCATTGACAAAAAAATTGTTTTAAGAGATATTAATTATCTTGTCAAAATATCTGTTAGTAAATGTCTAAATTTTGTGTCCGTTTTAACTCAAAATAAAATCAAAACGAAATTTCATATCGTATTTAGATTTTTTATATTGATATTAAGAGCTGATTTGATTTATCTTGAAATTGGATTTAAAATTAGGGAGGGTTCTTAAAAAATTAAAATTATAAAATTTTCAAACCAAGAAATCAAAAAAGCTGAAATTCTATGAAATGACCCTATAATATAAAAAAAAGATTGTGGATATTTCTTTTGGAGTCTGAAATCGGTAATGGTTTAAAAAATAAAATGATCGTCTTAACTCCTAGCTAGATCACTTCATCGATCTGTGCAAATTTTACATAGGTGTCCTTTAAAACCTTGCGAGAAATTGATATTGAATCATTTAAAACCTTTATTACTATTAATAATTATATTTAGCATAAAATTCCTTCATAATTATTCATAAATAATTCAATTTTGTAATTAAAAGATTTTTCTTTGGACCTTTACAAAAATAAATAATTCCATTACTCTTCTATAAGGAAAATATTTCATTCCAATACTTAATTTTAATTCTTTTCAGGTTCAATCGAGTGTCACGAGACGATGCGGGTGTTTATGAATGTCGGGCTATAAACTCAGTTGGACAAATAACTGAATCAGTAAACGTTTTGGTGCGCACACCTCCCAGGATTACACTGAAACCAAGCAATAATTTACAATCTGTAGTTGGAGACCGAATCAAATTTGAATGTTCGGCTACCGGTGATCCCGATCCTACCATTACTTGGAGCAAATATGGCCAATCGTAAGTTCTTAAAAAATTCTCAATAAATTTAAATTCAATAATTTTATATACATTTTATTTTACTTTCAATTATTGTTTAAAATTAAAAGGCTTCCTCTCTAGCTTTCCATTTTATTTATTTTTCAATAATTCCAAAATAAAACTTAAAGATTTTATGATTCTTTTATTTTCATTTTTGATTTTCAAACATTAAAATTTTAACATTAATTTATTATTTTAGAACTCCTTTAACATCGAATCAACAATACCTTAAAGCTACAGTAGAAATCACTGGAGTCAGAAAACAAGATGAAGGATCTTATACATGCGTGGCAACAAATGCAGCAGGAACAGCAGAAGAGCGATTGCATTTAGTTGTAGAAGAGTCCAATGAAGTTGCTGGTTATGATCGTCGACCAGGTGGTCGTGGAGATATTCCAGGTATTTATTTTTTATTGAAGTGTAAATTTCTTTTGGCAGGGTGAGTTGATTGTCGAATGAAACAGAAATGAAGAGACAAACAGATTGAAACCGTAGGAGAGGAGTGAGAGAGCTGCGCGTAAATTATGCGCGTAGAATATTCTCTCTGTATATCTGGAAGGTGACAAAAAGCTGTCTTAATTTTCGTGGCGATGAGCAGTTTCAAAAAACATTTCAAATGGGAAAAAAGAGCCCACGCAGACTTCAGACGTCACACCATATATTCAACTTCCAAAAATAAATTATTTTATTCTTCTTACCAAATCTTTCAAGTTATTTTTACTTTACCATACAGGGTATGGTCAAGTATTGTAATCGTGCATGAAAAAAGTGGTTTTTTTTCCTTCTTTTTTTCGAAATATCTCAAAAACGGCTGAAACTATTTTGATTAAAAAAATTGAGCGAAACCATGGCATTTCGCTCTACAAAAAAGCTCTAATAAGTGAACATCGAAAAAATTATATTTTTCGAGATAATAATTGTTTTGTCAAAATGTCTGTTAGTTAGTCTGTCTGTTTGGTTGTCTGGTTGTTCGTTAGTCTGTGCGTTACCAAATTTTTGTGGACGACCTAGCTCAAAAACTAGTTTGAATATCGAAACCAAATTTCACACGTAGTTTTGGTCCATTGAGATTAAGAGCTGATTAGATTTTGGTGCATATCGACACAAAATTAAGGGGGGGGGGGGGGGGGGGCATCTAGGCCATTTGAGCAAACTCAACCAAATTTTGTATACATAATCAGTGGGACCGCAGAAGTATAAAAATGCAACCCCCCCCCCCCCCCCTACATGATTATAAATAATTTTAGTGGCCAGGTTTTATGGTAAAGTCAAGTGGATGGTCACATCAGAACACGTCATCTTATTTTCACTTAGCTACTTCGAATATATATGGGGTATTCCATAGAAATTTTAAGATCTGTTTGATTGTGGTCCTATAATAATTACTAATTTTTTTACGATTTTCGATTTTTGATTTTTATTTTCTTTCAACAAACTAAATTAGTAATTATTTATTTTAAACACCTATAAAAATCAATTCAAAATAACTAAAAAAAGAGAACTCAATACCAAAAAGTTGTTTTAATAATGCCTAATAGCGAATGAAATTTTCAAAAATCGACAAATAATCGTAATTAACATAGGACTACAATCAACCCGTCTTCAAATTTTTAGATTCAATAGAAGTTTAAAATAAAAAATTATCTAAAAAAATCGAAGTGTACCTACATACAGTTTCAAAAACAAGATTAAAATTTTCAAAGTCAAAAATCGCATATAAAAACACTTTAAATAATTTTTCGTATTTTAGTATTATAGTAAGTATTTAAAAAAAAAATTGAATTTGGACCATTTTTGAAGAAGTTATGAGCGAAAAACCGAAATTCGATATCTTTTAAACCGGTGATCAAAAAATTTTCAAAATTTACCAGGAAGGATGGGTACTAAAAAATGTCAAAAAATGAAGGAAATCAATGCTAAAATTTTTCAAACCTTCCAATTTGGCGTGGAATGCCTCATATGTATGAATATTATTAACAATTGTAATAGTAATAACTAAACTAAATTAACGTTTTAAGTTTACATTTCTATCGTGTGTCATTCCTAGAATAGAATTACCTACAACCTATTTTTTTAATTTATTTGCTTTTCTCATCTTAAAAACTTTTCTATTTAAGGCACTGATGAATATCCTTACCCTGATAATCGACCCGAATATCGTCCAGATCCGCGACCAGATAATCGACCCGAATATCGCCCAGAACCTCGTCCAGATCGACCCGAATATCGTCCAAGTCGACCCGACTATCGTAACCCTGACAGAGATCAAGAACGCGAAAGAGTATTTACTGTAAACGCTGGAGGCAAAGCCACTATTCGATGCACAAGTCAAGATGCTCGTAAGTTTATTTAAAAATTATTCAAACCCATATTTGAATCAAATTACTATTTAATATCATTTGTATTTAGCTGAGGTTTATACCGAATTCCGTCGAGAGGACAAGCGACAACTTCCTTCCCGTTATATGATTGATAATGGTAACCTAATTTTGGATACGGTTGATGAATCAGATTCTGGAGTTTATCTTTGCATTGGTATCAACAAAAATACTGGAAGCACAGAATTTGTTGTTCGAAGCCGTCTCGTTGTTCAAGGTAATTAATATCAATAATTTTTACACTTTGTACGAATATGGTCTATGATCAAATTTAATTCAAATATCAAGATTGTCATATTTCTAAACCTTCTATTTCCATTTAATAGGTTTTATTTTGTAATTACATATTATTTTATCTTTTCTAAACCCATAAGTATTTTTAATATCATTTTTATTTCACTATAAAGTAAATTGCGTTATAAATTACAATAAATAACAACATTTATAACCCAAAGCAGAATAATTACAAGAAAAATTAACTTCTGATGATAGGATGTTTTTTTTATTTTAATGATATGGATGTTCAAGGTTCCATTATAGAATAAAATGATTTATTTATAAAACTATGGAAAAATTTTAGACTCTCTTACACAGTGTTTCCCAACCTTTTTTGTTTCGGTGAAATGTTTAACAGGTTTAACTAAACGAATTTCTTTAAGAATTCTACATTAATTATGATGAATAACTTTAATAATTCTGAATTCTTCATAAAATTATTATAAAGAATCCTCTGAATATCCTATTTTGTTTCAAAATGTATTCTAAAAATTATTAATTTAATCTATCCCTTAATGGTAGGTTTATTTTTGAAGTGTTCATATTATACTTAAAAAATGATTAGATTGAATCATTTTTTTCTTTAAAAATAAATTCCTATTTTATTTGATTAATTTCGCGGCGGAAAATCCAGAAAATTGTGATGAAGAAATAATAGGTAAAATTCAACATATCACTGAAATTACTATTATTATTTTTTGTTTTGCTTTAAAGCTTTATTAGAAAAGATTTTCATTTTTTTTAAATTTGTAGATAATCACTGATGAGTGAGGACTTTAGCAATAAATTTTGTACTTTTTATTTTTCAAAATTTCGAAGTGGAGGGTTGTTGAATTTCCACATATCCCTCCCCTAGTCGCTACTGCCTTGACTGAAAGTATCACCAACTTTGTATTTTCTGCTTATTTTTTATAATTTATGATATATGTGCATTTATAATTTTATTACTGCTCATTATTGTATTATTATACATCTTTGATAAAAATACTAAATCCATATTATTAAGAAAAAAGGTTAAATACGTTTATGATGAATAATATTATTTATTATAAGTATAATATTTTTTGATCAATCTATTTTATAAAAAATATGGCTTTTTTGTTTATTAAACAAAGTTATAGAAAACTGGTGAACAAAATCACTTTTAATTTTATTAGAAAAATTTTTAATAAAATTAATTCTTAAATAAATTTTCATAATGAATTGCATGCTCAAGGTCTAAAGTTTTGATAATTGCTCTAAACTTCAATGCTTTTTTTTATATATTTTAGATTTAATTATTACTTATTTAAGTGGATCAAATATAAACCAAAATTTTGTTGAATCAATACAAAATACAAAATAGACATTTTTTTTCTTTAGAGTTCCCTATTTTAAAAACACATTTTCCCATCGGATTGACAACTTTTTGTTCCCTCCCTCAAGGAAAAAGTGAGGATCGTGCAACTCATTATTATCAAGTTTCTCGCCAAAGAAAGAGTCAAACCTAAAGAAATTTTGCCAAGAATCCTGGCACAGTTTGATATTCAACCCTTACAATATCTATGTGTATGTGAAAGTATCCAAAACATTTTTCTCTAAACGGGAAACAGTGAAAAACCACCCCACCAACGACGACCACTGGCAAGTGTTATAGAAAGCTTTCGTAAAATTTGTGTCATTATTGATTCAGATCTGAGCTCAATAATTTCAGAAATTACTTCAGCAGTAGTAATCAATTACTGGAGTTTTCGATCCATTGTCGATGATGATCTTTACTACCAGAAAGTGTCTGTCATGCGGGCTACTACCCATTTCAAAAATATGCAAATTGTAAAAGCCTCATGACTCGCTATGAGGAAGAAGACTCGGATTTTTCTCTCTTACGACGAAACTTGGGTGCACCATACTACACATATTAATCAAAACAATCGAGCATGTACTAGCGGAAGAATGAGTTTGTCCACAACTGCCAATACACTTCTCTTATACCAAGAATTTAATCGAAATATTGCCTATGGGAAAAATCTGTTTTTTAATTAGGAGATTTTGTATTACTTTTGTATTTTTATATTGATTCAAATAAATGAATTAAAAAAAAAAATCCTATTTATATTGGATTGACTATAAACTCTAGTATTATTAGTTTTTAAGGAATTTGGTGTTGGTACTTGGTGAAACATTTTTTAAATTATTGGATAAAAAATACTTGGTAGGTTTCACATTAACATTTCTTAATGTGAAACCAAGTATTTTTTATCCAACAATCTAGTATTATTTATATTCCGTAAACTAAATATAAATTTACGAATTTTTAGTGCCACCAAGAGTTCAACTTCTTCCACCACGACAAGTTGTGAGACCCGGAGACAATGCAGAAATTAGGTGCACAGCTTCTGGTGATCAACCAATAGATATTCAATGGAGAGCGGTTAATCGTCCCTATTTACCGCCCAGCGTAGTTGCAGATGGAGGACTTCTTAGAGTAGGTTCACTTTAGAAAATACAGATTCGGTGCTAGCATTTATGTAGTCCAGGCCCTTCAATATATATTATATTACTTTTCTATTTTTTTTTACCGGCCCT
This sequence comes from Forficula auricularia, assembly GCA_024734495.1. Lineage (NCBI taxonomy): Eukaryota > Metazoa > Arthropoda > Insecta > Dermaptera > Forficulidae > Forficula > Forficula auricularia. Next base: position 1,639,177 of record JALMQS010000132.1, on the reverse strand, counting down.
GAAAAATTATAATAAACCATTCCAATAATTATTAAAATTAGAACGTTTTATTTCGCTTCTAAGAGTCGATCATATACTAACCAATAAAATTTTATCAATATTTTATCATTTAGATATACTACTACCTTTAGATATACTACCTTGATCAAAAAGTTTCAGGAATTTATTCAGAAAATCAAAAATACAAATTTATTCATCAAAATCAATATTGTCCCCTTCAAAGTACTCCCCAACGACTGCAGCGCACTTATGCCAGCGCTTGATCCAATCTTCGAAACATTTTTTATATTCGATTTTCGGTATGGTCTTTAGAGCTGTCTGCGATTTTTACGATTTAAAAAATGAAATCGTCTTTGCATCAACAAGTTTGTATTCAATTTTGAGTTAAAAACGGTGCGAAAAGGTTGAAGAAGTGTTAATCTATTGAAAACCAACTTTTATGTGTGGATCAAGTTTTCGTGAATCCGTCGAGGATGACGAACGCAGTCGACATCGAAAACCGACGAAATCGTCGATAAAATCAAATAAATTGTGGCCGAAAACTGTAAATTGACCATTTGAGAGATGTCAGCGAACCTCAACATCGCTTATGAATCCGTTCAAGAGATTTTGTTAAATGATTTGGCTTTAAGACGCCAAAAAAGACTGGATTTGTGGGAACCACGTAACGCGCGGTCGAACAATGCCATCGTTATCCGCAACTTTTTGACCAAGAGCGGGACGAATACCATCCAACAGCCACCGAATTCACCTGATTTAGCTCCCTGCGACATCTTCCTGTGCAGTCGACTCAAAAACCTCTCCGGGGAACGCGTTTTAGCAGCCAAGAGGAGATAATACAAAAATCGCTGACAGCTCTGAAGCCCATACCGAAAATCGAAAATAAAAAATGTTTAGAGGATTGGATTAAGCGCTGGCATGAGTGCGTTGCAGTCGGTGGGGAGTACTTTGAAGGGGACAATATCGATTTTGATGAATAAGTTTGTATTTTTAATTTTATGAATAAATTCCTGAAACTTTTTGATCAAGGAAGTATTCCATATTATTTGCATGCATAGCTCATAAAAAAATATTTAAAATATACATAGGTATTACATAAATGTTTCTAAAAAGAGATTTTAAATTATTTTTCTTAAAATATTTTATTAATCTAAAGCATAGAATAAAATATGTCCCTATAACTTAAAAATAGATAAATATTATATATTTAAGTTTAATTTCTTTGATTATAAAATATTTCAACCAATTTACAGTTCCGAGGCATACGTCTATCCGATCAAGGGCGATACGTGTGTGTAGCAAGAAATTCTGCTGGTGAAGGCGAAGGTTCTGCGGAAGTCATTGTGGGAGGTAAGAATCATCATCATTATCATTAGTGTGTTAGAATATTTGTTATTAATATGGTATACTATATGTATATACCTAATTATATTGTATTTTACGCTACTACCGGACTATTCAATCACCCAAGATTTTCAATTTTTTTTTATAATTCTAAAACGGAAAACTAATTAGTTTGGGTCTAGCTTCTGAACCTCAGAAGAAAAATCAGAAAAAAAATTATTAAAATATAAGTTTTGAATCCACCGATATTGCTTATTTTTAATTAGTTAACTCATAAGAATACACGATGTTTTGAAACTAGTTCTAATGTGGTTTTTAAGTGCTGCCGTAAGACTTTTAATCGATAATATTAATTTTCTCTTCCTTCCTGACGCTCAAAAAAATTGCATAAACTGAACCCCCTCCTTACCAAATTCATCAAAACCTTGCAATTTTTAGTTAGGGGGTATATAATATTTTTTAAAGTTCATACTAATCTTTTTAACACAAATTCACAAAAATAATAGCCCTTTGTGATTAAACTCAGCTTTAAACTTACAAATGCATTACAAAATCCTTATTTTTCGGGTTTAATCGTGTATTAATACTCTATTAATAGACTTCCGCCAGCACTTGAAAACCATTTCAGAACTAAGTGTCGAAACATCGTGAATTCTGATGGGTTTTTCCCATTCAAAATGTGTAATCTAGATGGTTCCAGCCGAGGGGTGAACCGCGACCTAAAATCATGTACACCGACTTCCACTTTCATTTCCAAGTAGAAGACAATAGATGACAATAGATTGTCTAATGAATTCCAAAGTAATTCCAAATAATTCCAAAGAGGTGTACACCTAATTCCAATCGCGGTTCACCCCTCGGTTCCAGCCAAAACTTTTCTTTTGATAAACAATAATTCAACCAGCAAAGCATCAAATACGCAATCAGAAAAAAATTGAAACGTATTATATGAAGAATTCTTGAACCGCTGTAGATTTTAACTAAAATTTTATGTTATAGACATATAAACTGCACCATCGTTCTAAGTTTGAGTATCATATCTAAAATCGTTCGCCGAAAAAAATTTCAAAATCACCAAAAATTTCCGTGAACAAAAAAAATGAAATCGTTCTCATCTTTCTTCCTTGAGGTTATATTTCTTAATCTTTTAAACTAAATTCTTTTTTAGATTCCCATGTAACTGATGTTGGAGTACCCCGAAATCATCAAGTGAATGCTCTCGAAGGAAGCCATGTTGTTCTTAACTGCCATGTTCCTCAGACCGACTACTATTCTGCTACCCGGTGGCGACGCGTTCAAGGGCCGTTACCACCTTATGCCAGGTATATATCCTTATCATTATCATCATAGAATAATTAGTCCAAAGACCGGTTTGACACAAGCACATCTCACCCCCTTTTGACCCTATACTGTATTATTCTCTTTCCTTTCTCCTAGGCCGCATTATCCAATAGGCAATGTAGGCAACTGCCTATGGCCCCGCCCCGCTTATGGGTCCATTTAATAAATGACATACATTCATAAGTACCGAGATATTAAAATTTGTTGTTGTTATATGGTTTAAATGCTACTTACCTACCTAGAGACCTACCTACATAAGGGGAGAGGGGCCCCGAAACTTGCATTGCTTAGGTGGCCCTGCCCTTCTCTAAAAGTCCCTCATTCCATAATATCCTTCACTATCTTTGAAAAATATTATGATCTAAGTCAGGGCTTCTTAAACTATGGGTTGCGACCCCATTTGGGGTCGCGAAACTGAATTTTGGTGTAGCGAAACATAGGACAACAATGACCAGATTGGATTTAGATAAATTCGTTTTGTTGTACTAGTAAGCAGGTTACTGAACAGACCAATACCAGACCATCAAACTCTTTTATAGAAATACACTTCCCAGGGTTTTTAAACAAATAAATTTGAAATATAGTATATAAATGATTATTTGCATCGAGCAGAGGAGAACCTTATCGATTTCCCTTTATGAATCAACAATTCTTCTACTCTCGACAAACCAGAATCTTTTCAAGAAATTGCTTATTACGAACTTGAGAATAATAATGATCACTGATTTTTTTTAGGGAGCAAGACCGAGAATTGGTCTTAGAACATGTTCGACCTGAAGACCAGGGGCGATACATTTGCGAAGTTAACGGACCAAATGGTCCTGCCTCTGATTATCTCGATCTTCACGTAACAGGTAACGTCTAATTCTCGCCTGTCAGTTTGGCTTTTTAAGTAGCATTTGAGATTATAACATATTATTTTTTTTCAAATAAATTTTTCTTTTATAACTTTAAAAGGCCATGGTAGATTTACGCCTACATTAATCAATTCTACGAATTGAATTATTTACTTCAAATTTGCTCTGATATGCTTGGTAAATAAATTACCATTGATTTTTCGTAGATTTAATCATTTTGAGATTGATTAACTGTATTATAAGTAATTTTGCATTTGATAAATTTTTATTTAATTTAAAATTTAAGTTAATATTCAGTATGAAATGGTTGTTGGCATATTGTTATTTTATTTTCAATTATTATTATTTTTTTTCAAACAATTTTATTAAAATTCTACTCACTCTAAAATATTAAGTCCTGTATAAAAAAAAACCACCTCTAACGCAGCATGAGAGCTTGAAGGAATCCAACAAATTTAATTGAAATCATTTCGGAGATAATGGAGCGAAAAATTATTTTTAATTTTGTCCTTCTGTTGGAACTTTTAAATTCTGAGCTCTTCTTCAATTCATGTCTTTGGGTGGAGGGAGATATAATAACTAAGTTGATGACAAAGACCGAATCTATATTTCTTATCATTAATCATATAAATTTCAAAAAACTAAATTCTATAATTTTAATATTATACTGATTTATTAAACAAGTTTCTCTACTAATCTTCATTTTAAATTAAATTCTATTAGCCTAGCAATAAATACATTGAATAATTTTATATTCCATAAAATATCAAGCAAGTCGAGCAATACTTCTTTTTTTATATTATAAAAAATTATTTTACTTAAATTTAAAAATTGTAAAAGTAAATTATTTTAAATAATAAAGGATATTAAATTATTGTTATTAAACTCTTAATTAACTCAAATTAAATAATTAGATGACTTGAAATTAAAATAAATGATTTCATAAACTAAAAAGTAAAATATTATCTAGCTAACAATTTTTCTAAAAATACTCTCATTAGTAAAAAAGCTGGACCCTTGATAATTTTAAATTAAGGTGAATTAGAAGAAAATTTGTACTATATCCTAAACATTTTATATTGTAATTTTTAATTCATGTTATTTTTAATGACTGTGGTTTATTTTCGAAGAAGGGGTTTTCTGAAGGATGCTGGATGCATTCAATTTTTTTTTCATTTATTAATCAATTAATTTAATTTATTTTGACGCCCCAGTGGCGCGTTATGAGCCTACAAAGTCACTCCGAATAGGTACTCCCCCACTTTAGAACCCTTTGATTTAAATATTTCCTTGAACTTTTGGTCTTCGGCTATGTGTTCCCCCGCATTTGGCTAGATTTTTTCTATATAAATTTTGGATAAATATAAAATTTATAGAAAAAAATTCATAATAAATGAATATTCACATTATTAACAAAATGATTTCTTTGTAAAATTATTATAGTAATTCATTTTATAATTTTTAAAAAGTTACGTGTCGGTTCAAGGTAAAACATTTTTAAATAATCAGTAAATAAAATTTCAAGGTAGGTTTCACAAATAAAACAAATATATTTTTTGAGAATTATATATATTTCGGGGTTTGAGCCCATCATCAGGAATTAACATAGAAAACTGTTTTCTATCTACTCTTATTAAACGAGCAAAAATTGTATATATATTTGTTTGTATATTTGTATCTTAGTTCTATTTTGAAAACAGCTCTATCGATTTTGATGAAATTCACGGGTTAGGGGGTTTTTGGGTTGACAATTCGATCTTCTACAAAATTGTTTTTGATGGGTTTTTTCGTAATCAAATTAATTATTCTCAGGTAGAAAAATGGCAATCTTGGGCTTTTAAAAAAGGTTACTCTTTTACTTTTGTACCCAGGCAGACAATGGGTTGGGTTAATTCATTGTTCTCAAAGGCCTTGAAGAAGTATTGTGATTGTGGTTTTTAACATATTTTGTTCTCCATAAACGTTAGAATTATTAATAAACGTTTTATAATTGTTTTTATAAAGAACCTTGTTTATTTAATAGAATAAAAAATAATCAAGAATTTATTTAAAAATATCTTTTGCATAACCAGGTCTCAATTTTCTAAAAAAATAACACATTTTGATAGGTTTTATTTATTAACAATTGGATGAATAAAAATGAATCATGTGGTTGAATCAAAACAGGTGCAGGAGGTGGAGTCCAGTGCTGGGGGATCCGGGGGTAGGGCGCGGTTTCGGGTGTGAGGTCGAGCGGGTTGGAGGTGGGGGGCGAATACTATATATATTTGTATTTTTTTTAATTTGAAAACGGCTCTCAAATAAAAATCGACCTTTTTATCAGAATTTTAAATTTAAAATAATATTAAAATAAAGCTTTTAACTGAAGGAAAAAGTTACCGAGCATCGCTCGGTGCCTCCAGGTACTATTATATTATATCAAGATAAAACTCAAAACAAAAATTTGTTTTATTTGTGAAACCTATCTTGAAATTTTATTTACTGATTAATTCATTTTATTTTCACAATTATCAAATGTCCGGCTTTGCTTGCTTTTAATTGTATTTTATTCTTCCAATTCATTAGAACTAATTAGATAAAAATCTATTTTTATTTAATTATATTTTTCTCTTATAGTAGTTTTTATATTTTATTTCAATGATTTTTAAGTATTTAGTTTAATTCGGCCTTTGATCGAATACTTTTTCTTCTTCGCCTTCTATCATAATGATATAATATAAAATTGATACTGGTGACTCAGGTTTTGTAGTTAGTAATAAATACCATTTGAAAATATGATAAAGAGTAGTAGTGCATGGCTTGCTTGCTAAAAACGAGTTGGGAGCCAAGAGAGAGGTCGCTTGCGCTCCTACCTGACTCCTGAATGGAAAGACCTTATGAATGACCACTGCTGCTGCCGGGCCCCTTAGGAGGGCCTTTGCGTTGCCCGCCCTGGCCGGATTACTGCCCGCCGCCGTGCCCCGAAGCCTGGCCGCCCTGCCGGTCGCGTCGACACTCGGGTTCGTCTGCCCCGAAATGTCCTCCCGGTATTCCTCTCAATCATCCTACCCAACGGCTTGTCCAACAGTAGATTCCTAATATCAATCTAGATTTTGCATTTTCTTGCTTTCTTTGATATTCGAAGGAGATAATAGTTTTTTTGTTTCAATATTCATTCACGTAAACAATTAACATTTCATTATCAAATCTCCTTCTAATATAAATACCACTATTTTCAACAATTTTTTTTTTTTTATTTTAAATTTAAATTCTTGAAATTAAATTTGTTTTTGTTTTTAATAAAATAAATACATTTCTAATATTGAATAAATGTTTATTTTGTTTTTTAATTTGAAAATATATATATCTAAGAAACACTCTTTATCATCTCAATAAGTAATTCAGACTGATTGTTTTCCAACTTATTTAAAAAAAAGAAAAGAAAATATCAAAGATGAAGGGACGAACTTCCATTACAAAATGAATTTTGGACAATTTATTTTCATAATTTCATTATTTTATGTAAAATATAATAACTTTCTATTTTTTAGGGATATATAGATGGAAATAAGATTTAACAGTGTCTATATCTTCGCAACTAATAATAACCCTTCATTAAATATTATTAATTTTTACGGCATTTATCATAAAAAGATTTTATGTAGACCTTGCAGCCCACAGGCTCATACCCACGAAGCGTTTTTGAAAAATTTTGAAAAAAAAAATCTTCCAAAATTACCTTCTTCACTATTCACATTTTGCCCTATACTTCTAAATTCTGTACTGTTTAGAAAATTCAGCAATGATCAATTTGCTTTTGATGACAAAAATATATAAAATAAAATGTTTGTTAATTAAAATAGTATAATTATTTAATCCGGGCCTTGTGTATAACAATATGGTCAAACAAGCTTGAATTTTATTAATCAAATGAAGTTATATAATTTAAGGTGAAAGAACAAATAATGATATTATCGAAACAATATTTTGTACTTAGAAAATTCGGCAAAGAGCCATGCTCTGAATAAATAAAATTAAATATTTATTGATATTTAAAATATAAAATCTAGAAAGAATTATTCTAGATTCTGATGTTGACTACTTCGCAACAACAACGGCACTTAATCATACGAAACGATAAATAAATAATAATCCAACGATAAACGATAAACGATAAAAAAAACAACGAAAACAGAGCACTTTTTCTTCACTTGACCATCTTGCCACGCTGCTTGTTCAAACCTCCCCGTCTTCATTACTCTCTTCCTTTCGGCTAGAGAGCTCAAAGTCTTTCTCGAGACACGGCTCCCGGAACATAACCGCGCCAAATTTATTTTGGTTACAATTCATCATTTCATAAATATTAGCTCTAGCACTAAAAAATGAATATATACACCACAAACAGCTAGAGCCACTTGCACAAACATTTCGAGAAAAAAAAAATAACTTTTTCAGTCTCATGTGGACCTTGAAACGCAAAAATCTCTAAATCCAATATTTTCATAATGTTTTGTATCATTCTGAATTATTTATAAGGAAGATAAATTGCGTATCTTATATATTTATTTATTTATACATTAAAAAAATAAATCATTTTAAAGTCAATATATTCATATTTTTGAAATTATTATTATTATTTGATTCTCTAGAAAGTTAGTCACTCTACTTTTGGGCATTCCTTTAAAAATATTTTTTTGGGGAGACCTCACAGAGCATCTCCATTATCCTTTCCAGAATAATATATTTTTATTTTATTTAAATTATTTATATTTTCTTTTTCATTTTATTTTAAATTATGATTTGATGCTTTGTTGCACATTGCTTCAGTAGATGTACATTTGGCTTTTTAGAATATTCTAAAAAAAAATTTCACTTAAATTTTCTTGCCTGTGAGAATCCCCTCGTTTGTAAAAAAACTCAATATTGCATTATGGACTAACATGCTAACATAATTATAGAAATGTTTGTGATAATTAATCTTGCATGATTTTTTTTTTTGTTTTCTCAATAATTAATCTTAACTTAACTCATCAAATATAAATTTCATTTAAAACTATAAATGTAAATAAAATCATTTAAATTTTGAATCATTTAGATTATCATAAAAATTAATATTTAGTCAAAATACGTTTCATGTAAATAACATACAATCCTTCTATCATATTCTATACTATAATTAATTTCTCTTCCCTTTCAGAATATTCTTAATAAGATGTTACAAATTTTTAATTCATCTTAAAAACATGTAATCAATAAATTGATATTCTTTTATCTTCTCATGTAACGGAAAAACATCTTAAATGTATATATTTTTTGGAATAATTTCTAATCTGTTTAGAATATACGTTTATAATCCTAGATATAATTAAATTGATAATTTATTCATTTTTTTTTTTTATTTATTTTAAAATCCATTATTTATTATTTTTTCAAATAAATATTATATAGAATTTATTATTTTAACTGAAATTTATTTTTTAGATTATCTAGGTCGATAATTATCTAAAATTTTATATTATGCTCTAAAGTGTCATATTTTTAATTTTTCTTGAATTTATTTTGATCCGCGTTTTATTTTCTCTATTTATTTTGTCATTATTCATTTTTTTACTTCATTCTTATATTCGTTTATCAATGTTATTTTATGTTGACTTCAAATTTCTTTTGGATATGTTTTTCTAATTGATATTGTATTCAGGTACGCCATCTCAATCTTCTCCTTCCTCGCAACTCCGAATTGACTCCAGTCGGCCGATGTCAGAGGTGCGCGTCGGGGATAGCTTCGAGGTTCGATGTCATTTAAGAGATCCTACGAATCCTCCAGTCACCTACAGCTGGAGCAAGCCGGAATCGAGATTGGGACCTAATATACAAAGCTATAGGAACCTTCTAAGGTATAATGTTACAAAAAAAAGGAAAAACCCACTTTTTTCATGCACGATTACAATACTTGACCATGCCCTGTATGGTAAAGTACAAATAGAAAAAATTACCTACTTACTTAGGGTATGATCAAGTATTGTAATCGTGCATGAAAAAAGTGGTTTTTTTCCTTCTTTTTTTCGAAATATCTCAAAAAACGGAAAAACTATTTTGATTAAAAAAATTGAGCGAAACCATGGCACAAAAAAGCTCTAATAAGTGAACATCGAAAAAATTAAATTTTTTGAGATAATAATTGTTTTGTCAAAATGTCTGTTAGTCTGGTTGTCTGGCTATCCGTCTGTTAGTTAGTCTGTGCGTTACCAAATTTTGTGGACGAGCTAGCACAAAAACTAGTCTGAATATCGAAACTAAATTTCACATGTAGTTTTGGTGCATTGAGATTAAGAGCTGATTAGATTTTGGTGCACATCGACCCAAAATTAAGGGGGAGGGGGGTGGAGGGGTGGTTAAAAGTTAAAAATCTAGGCCATTTGAGCAAACTCAACCAAATTTTGTATACATAATCAGTAGGACCCCGCCTAAAAATGCAAAAACTAACCCTCCAAAATGGGGGGGGGGGGTGTAGGTTCAAAAAATGAAAATCTAGGCCCTTGTACCAAACTCAACCAAATTTTGTATACATAATCAGTGGGCCCAGAGTAATCTAAAAATGCAAAAACTAACCCCCCTCCCCTACATGGTTATAATTAATTTTATTAAATATTAAATATAAGTGAGGGTCCAGGTTATATAGTAAAGTCAAGTGGATGGCCACATGTCAGCTTATTTGAAAAAAAAATTTCCATCCATTTTTCAAAAAGATAAGACAAGTGTAGGCCTGTGAGTTCCTCTCTCAGCTTTGGAATTTCTCTCTACTTTTCAATGTTTATTTTTTTTTTCAATTCACACCTCAAAATAATAAAATAAAATCCACTGTTTTTTTTTCTTTCAGAATAAGTAATGCTCAAATTAATAACAATGGTCGTTATCGCTGTACTGCTCGAACACCCACAGCAACACTCACAGAAGATTATATTCTTTCTATAGAAAGTTAGTATTTTCTATATACTATATTTGTTTTATAATTAATATATTTAAACATTTAATTAATTCATCTTTGATTACTTATTTTAAGACGACGAAGTGGATAGCCTAGATCATAATGAAATTGATCATCAAGACGACGATTCATCCGTCAAATATTGGTCTGCTTCACGTGGTCAAAGCGTAGTTTTGGTTGCTGATAGTGATGTTCCTGAACCAGTTGAATTTAGATGGGAAAGGCAAGATGGTCCTCTACAGCCCAATGCCCATGCAAATGGCGTAAGTATTAATACAATGACATCAGCTAATTCTTCACTTTTTTCAATTTTAATATTTTAATTGAAAAGTTTTTTTGTTTTGCCGAGAGTATCAGGGTTGTTGAATCATAAAGAGAAACAAAGAGGTTGTCCGCAGCTTGATGCAAATAATCATACCCTACACATATATATATCAAATATAAATATGTATATACAGTCGACTCTCGATAATTCGAAATCCAATATCCGAATTATCGAGACTTCAAATTATCAAGAGGAAAGAAAAAAAAAATTATTAAGAGTTTTTATTGTATTTTTGAAAATATGTATGAGCTTACTTAAATTTTATATACAGCCTCAAGTAAAAAAGTAAGAATAATGAAAACGACAAAAAAGAACAAAAAAACTACATATTTACTCGAAAAATGAGGAGTATACATTGCTAGGAAAAATTCGAATTATAAAGAGGGGAAGTGCACTAGTTCGAATTATAGAACGTTCTCTCCCCCTCTTGTTAGGAAAAGGATTTCGAGTTATTGAGCGTATCAAAATACACAGCATTTTTTCGTTAAGTTAACAGCTGAAGAGTTCGAATTATCGAGGTTCGAATTATTGAGAGTCGACTGTATATATTATTTATTTATTAGAGACTAGTTTTGAAAGCCTGGCTCTTATCCTTTTAATTAGAAATATTATCTCTCATGGGGTCAGTATCACATGGATATTGGAAATCTGTTTTCATGGCAGGCTTGCTACTTAAAAACTAGTCTCTAACAAATAAATAATATATATACATATTTATATTTTATAAATCGTCGGCTTAGAGTGTAAACCTGCTAACTCCATTTTTTATCATATATGACATATTAATACCGTTCGAAAGAAAAAGAGATCTAGCATCGCCCAAGTAAAACTGCTACTTAAAATTACGATCGTAAGTTGTAGAAAAAAAACGTGAAAAATAGTTTTTTTCCAAAACAACAATAGTAAATTTTGTTTGTTTTTTAATATAATAAACAGGAGTAGAGATAAATTTGAATAAAATAAATAGTATCGTAAATGGCTTATGGCTAGAAAGGCCGAAAAGCCAAAAAAAAATATAATAAACAACAATATTAAATTTTGTTTGTTTTTTCTCTTTAAAATTTCCGTGTTGTGAGTTAGCAGTTTTAAACTCTAAGGCGACGATATATATATATATATATATATGTATGTTTATTTGCAGCAAGCAGAGTACAACCTCTTTGTTTCTCTTTAATATTTTAATATAGGTTATTGAATGGTAAAAATGAGAGTGAATGAGACAGATTTAATATCCTTTAATTAAATAATATCTACCAATACAACATTTTTACTTTATTATATATCAAAAATCAGTGTTTTGAATTTCAAAAAAGCTCATCTTTTCGATTGGAATTCTTTCAAAATTCGAAACTCCCAGTGTAGCCTGTCACAACCAGGGGTAGATGGTTTCTTCAACGTTCAACATGCAATTAAGCATATCTAATTATATCCATTGCTTTACTTTACATCAAAAAAAATTTATCGATAATAATAATTTATAATAATTTTTCAATTTATATTTTTTTCAGAGACAATTGGTTATAGAGAATTTGACTGCCCGTGATGCTGGCGTTTATTTGTGCACAATTTCTTCAGATCATCAAGTTCCGAGAGATCACGTTGTTTCCAATATTTTAACTGTAAACAATATTCTTCCTTACTTTTCGCAAGCGGATCAATCTTACCTCATATTGCCTACATTGCCAGACGCCTATTTAAAATTTGAAATTGAAATTACTTTCAAACCAGAAAAAGAAAATGGTAATATAGTCAAGGATAATTACCTACACAAGTCTGCGATTAAAAAGCTGTTTGAATAGTTTTATTTGATTCTTATGGATTTTTGATGGCTGAATTCAAAAATAAATTTCTTTTTTGTTTATCACATCACATTTTTTCACAAAACAAGAATTAATGACGGTATAAGTGGTGGTCACCCTATTTTGACCTTTCTTAGTTTGTTTGTTTTAGAATTTTTTTTAAAACATATTTTCTTATCGGCGCAATGAAGAATAAAAAAAAAATATTAAAATTTTAATTTTTGAGTAATAATAATAATAATAATAATAAGTGCTTTTTATTAATTTCAGTTGTCCATTTTCATTAAGTATACATTTTTTTTATTATACAAAGCTTATAGACTCTAGTCATTTTGACCTTATCGGAAAGAAATCCTAAAATACCACTAATTTTTGAGTAACCTATAGGGATTTGAAGAGTGAGAAAAAATAGAAAATTTCAAAATTTACCAAAAAATTGTGATGTAATAGAATTTTTTTTTACAAGTGTAGAAATCATAATATTACTCAATAATAAGAAGAACTTTTCAAAAGTTAAATTTCGCAGTTATGTCTAATTGCATTTATTTATTATTATGAATATGTTAATATTATTTTAATATATTTTTCAGGAATTTTGTTATACAACTCTCACTATCGCAACAATAGCGACTTTGTTTCTCTTGGATTAAATAATAGCCACGTCGAGTTCAGGTATAATATGGGATCTGGCATTGCAAGAATAAGAAGCCGCGCTCAAGTTAAATTAGGTCAATGGCACACTGTAAGAGCAATCCGCAATCAACAAAATGGTTTGTTTTCTATATATTTTTATTTCATAATTAAAAAAATTACACCCCAAAAAATGTATTTAAAATATTGTAATATTTATATTTAGGAACACTATGGTTGGATCATCATGGACCTTATAGAGGACGCTCAGGAGGAAGTTTCAAAGGACTTGATCTTAAAGAACCCCTCTACATTGGAGGAGTGCCAAATTTTGCTGAAACTCATCGTTTTAATGGTTTTGATAGAGGATTTGTTGGTAAATATATATTTTATATTTGAATGCTCAATTAAAGATTAGACGAGATAAAATCAATAATCCCTCCAAAAGCTTCATTTGAGGGAAATACACAGTTTTCAAGATTCAACACCCCTAAGCACTTAAATTGGATACTAATTGAACAAATGCATTCGCCAATTCGATTATCCCTATGACTTCTAGAGCCTAGAACTCTCTTCACCTGTACGTCTTTTCAAATACAAATACCCTTCAATCTTTCAAGACCCGCATCCACAGATACCTTCAACTCCGACCCAATCCCTGAAATCTCTTCTTATTTTCACGATACAAGGATCCATCACGGACTACCTTTTTAGTGCAACTTCTTGTATCAATATCATTATAAAAAACATCAATCACTTTCACATTATTTGAATTAATTGAATTAATTCTAAATATTTTTATCCACATAGGTTGCATCAGTAGACTTGTATTAAGTAACCAAGAACAAGAATTAAATACCGGGAATAGTGTTGGAGTCACCGATTGTGAAGCCTGCGCAGATGTCAATACCTGCCGAAACGGAGGACGCTGCCAAGCCAGTGCAACTACCAAAGGACACACCTGCATTTGCCCTCCCAACTTCCATGGAGCTCAATGTGACCTTCCTGGACAAGCCTGTTATCCAGGTAATAGCTAATTTTTTACAGACTTGACCTATATTAACAATCTTCTGACCATATAGCAGTATATTTTTTCGTTTTTATAGATATTCTAAAGAAATTAAATATAAAAAGCTCAAAAAGCCTCCTATAGATTAAATTGAATACCAATATTATTTCTTTTCTATTATAGACATTCTCCCAGTCCTAAAAAATTCGTTAAAATCAAATCTTCCCTTTGAATGAGTTGTAGATATAAATTTCGTTCCGATTCCTAAAATTCTTTTTATGGATTTCTTTAACATATAACACTTGAGTAGAAAATCAAAGCAACATTTTAGACATTTTTATCTTTGTTCATTTGATAAATCCTTTAATATTTCAAATAGGAGAAAATCCGAGTAGACCTCTGTACTCATACTATTGAAGGACTTCAAAAATAAATAATTTTATTCTTTTTAGCTTACTTGTGAAGTCTTTTTTTCACTTATTGAGAATATATCAATTTGAATATCAATAACAATTTTGTAATATATAGTATTAACTGAACAAAATGAACTTTTCAATTCTCACGTGTGGTATTTCTTGAATAGACACACTAAAATATTTTATTTCTTCGATAAATTTTAGTCCATAAAATATATGAAAAAACATATCAAAAAAGAAAGTTAAAATTCTCTCTTTATAATTAATTTCTATTATTTCCTTTCTTATTTAATTAAAATATTTATTAATTACTATTATATTATACCAATAAATTTATGAATTTATTTAATATAGTAGATGATTAAGGACAATGTAATCAAAGATCTTAATAGATAATTATGTATACTATATAATATGTCATAAGGTTTAGCCCCCTCAAGAGTCGAATCCGAGCGAAAACTTCTTACATATAATATCTACTAAATTGAAAGTTTTTGCCGAGAGTAGCAGAATTTTTATATATTGAAGGAGACAATAAAAGAGTGTGTCTTTCTAACCTAACCACATGAAAGATGTTAACCTTTCATTCATAAATTAATTCCTGTGAATACATAGACTGATGAAGAGGGCAAAGCCCTCGAAACTATAGTCTCGTTATAAATAAATAAAATTTATAATTCCAGCAGAAGACACACTCTTTTATTGTCTCCTTCAATATAATATCTACATAATTACCTACTAAGATCTTTGATTAAATTGTCCTTATTCATCTACTCATTTGATTAAAATATAGGTATGAAGCCCGGAGCTATTATAATAATAAAACTTGAGCAAGATGCGAGGTAGGTTTCATAAAAAAGAAATAAAAATAAAATTGAGTTTTGAATTCGTTCTATTGTTAGCACATTGAATATATTAAGGTAATTGTACCCTCTCAGTCACTTTTCCAGTTGTACCCTGTGACGTACGTTCCCATTCTTTATTATGATATGTAGTAGGTAGAGCTTCCCTTCAGCTGGTTCAAAATTCAATTTTTTCATTTGTCGAAAATATTAATTCTTAGAACAACTTCTTACCCCTACTTTCCCCTCACCACATACATTTCAAAAAATATTTAAAAAAAATGTTATTTGTAAAATTATTTTTCCATTGAATAATCAGTTTACTTTGACTCCTGATGATGGGCTCACCCCCGAAAAATATCGAATTCAAAACTCAATTTTGTTTTATTTCTTTTTTGTGAAACCTACCTCGCATCTTGCTCAAGTTTTATTATTATATAAAAATGTTTCACTTAGAACCAACACCTAATTCCTTAAAAACCCGGAGTTATTGTTTTTGAAAAAAATTCCATCTATTTTTCAAAAATAAAACACTCAAATATTTGTATTAATTAATAAATATATTTGATAAAAATAGTCTAACATCTATAAATATATTATAATCTATATGATATGATTTAATTTCAGGAGCTTGCGGCGATGGAAGATGCATTCCTACTGAGCCATCTGAGAACAATGGCGCATCATTCCGATGTCTCTGTCCATTCGGATACGCTGGAGAAAATTGTCGAACCCAATTAGACATTGTGGAACCAGCTTTTAGCGATAATGGATTCCTAGCTTATCCTTCACCTGGCCAAGAGGCTCTTAATCGACTGAAATTAGAATTGAAACTCAAACCTTCAGGCAAGGATGGACTGATTGCTTATTCAGCTCAGGACCCACAAGGCCAGGGAGATTATATCTCTCTAGCCGTGAGAGACGGACATCTTGAATTTAGATTCGATACAGGATCCGGTTAGTTAGAATTTACCTATATGAATTGAGATTCATTTTGACCATTGAATTTGCTTTTTTTATAGGATCTGCCGTGATCAGATCAGCACAGCCTCTTCCAGTAAATACTTGGTCATCAGTAACAGCACAACGCCACGATCAAATAGGACATTTAATCGTTAATAATGAACCACGAGTTAGCGGTCGAAGTCCCGGTCAACATCTCGGACTCAATCTTATAACTCCACTCTATATTGGAGGAGTCGATCACACT
This sequence comes from Forficula auricularia, assembly GCA_024734495.1. Classification (NCBI taxonomy): domain Eukaryota; kingdom Metazoa; phylum Arthropoda; class Insecta; order Dermaptera; family Forficulidae; genus Forficula; species Forficula auricularia. Next base: position 1,622,440 of record JALMQS010000132.1, on the reverse strand, counting down.
TCAATTCAAGTACATCGCGATGTTCAATTGGATACTGGATTTGATGGTTGCATTACTGAGGTGAAAACATTTCTTGTTTATTAAATTATATTTACCTTTTGAGATAAAATATTTTTATTTTGTATTCTATCATTTTTTTTTTTCTATTTATAGGTGAAACTCAATGATCGTTTCCTTGATTTGACATCTCGACTTGATGCTGCTAATGTTGGCAACTGCGGGGATGAAACAGCCCCTTCTCCTTCTCATCGGGATGAAACCTTTGCTGAAAATTCGATAAATAATCAGCCAAATCCTTGTGCAAGTAGCCCCTGTGAAAATGGAGGAAGTTGCTCAACACGATATTCTACGTTTTATTGCACATGTCCTGAAGGATTCAGGTGAAATTACAATTCATCTTGCCTATTTTAAATTCTACTTATTCATAGCAAAAAAAAAAATATTTATTTTAAAAATACATTCATATGAAATGTTAAAAATTAAAACTTCGCAGATTCAAATCAATTTTTAAACATCAAATGAAAGAAAATTAATAAAAAGGCATTAAATATCACAAAAATGTTATTAGAAGAAACAATTAGTACATACTATAAAATGTTGGGCCCTTTTAGTTTATTTATTATAATTTATGTACTTCTTAATTTACAAGTTAAAAGTTTTGTGAAAAAAAATCTTAAGTAATCTAAGATTTAACTTATCTCACATCTTCAGGGTGTTTGATCCACAGAGAATGTCAGGAAAAATTTTATGCTGGCAGTTCAAAATTAGACAACTTTGAGTCTTAGTTGCATTAAAGCTAACTAAATTGTGACACTCCCATTTTTCTAGTTAATTAAATTCGAAATTGATTAAAGAAGCAACATTACTGCCGTTATTGGGGAACTTGTGAAGGTACAGTGTAACAGCGAATAGCATTTTGAAGTTAGAATAATTAGGTCGTTTATAAATACATATTAGGAGGAACATGGGGAAATTACTAAGCCTTCGGAAACTCCACCATTTGTAGAGAAAATTTACGCTGATGAAGGAAAGATGGCTGCCCAAAAATTTATAAATTAGGAAAGAAAGGAATTCAGCCAGTAAAGGAAGCCTTTGTCGAATAAAAAACTCCCAATTGTAGAAAACAGTTTCGGCTTTAATTATATAATGCCATCTTTTGTTCTAATGAGCTGTAATGAGCATAAAATGTAAGAATATCAATACAAAACAAAATAAATTATATAAATAAAATAATAATTGCTTCTTACAATTTTTGTAAAACTCAATACATTGAATGCAGACAGAGTTGTTATGTATTATTAAATACAAAATTTTAAAAAACATAAAATGAGTACATCGGTCTTGGTATGCTCACTACTTATTTATATAATTTATTTTGTTTTGTATTGATATTCTTACATTTATGCTCATTAGAACTGAAGATGGCATTATATAGGGTGTTTTTTTTAGAGGTATAGAACTTCGAATTGAAATAAAACACAACTAATTAGACAATCACATTTCATGAATTCGATTGTCTGTATTTCTATGAATTTGTTCACCAAACATTCTTCATTCATTTCTGCCATTGAATGAAATCTAAGAAATCGCATCCACAGATACCTTCAACATCAAATTAATCACAAAATCTCTTCTTCTTTTCACGTGCAGGGATCATACTGGACTATATCTTTGCGTTTCGACAGCATCTGACTCCATCGTTGTAAACATCCGCTTTGCATTGTTGAATTAATTAGTTAAATTCTGTTTATCCTTGATTTGCTGTGTCATTGAACTTCCCATTCTCATGTCAGAACAAAGTCATCCAAGATATGTTGAGTCCTTTAAATTAAATACTTTTGATGTCATGCCTTTCAGAGCAGGTTTGTATAGAAAAAACAGTGCATTCCTGGTTTTTCTTCATTTGCCTCCCATTTCATGGGAATGTCTTTGTTTGCAGGACAAACCTGTTCATCCCAGTGAACCACTTTAGCTAATTTTGCCATTTGACCTACTGTTAACAATCCTTCACTGACCTTATATGAGTATATTTTTTTCGTTTTTATAGATATTCAAAGTCAATACAAAAGCTTTCAAAGCACTCTAGATTAAATTGATTCACCAATACTTGTTCTTTTCCACTGGGCGATTTATACGGAATCTACAAAATTCATTTAAAATCAAATCTTCTTTGATTGGATTGCAATTGTAATTTCGTTCAGATTCCTAAATTCTTTTGTAGTTCTTCACTTGCTCTTTAAGCGGTGAAAATCAAACTAAACATTTATGGACATTTTTATCTTTGATAAATCATGCAATGTTAATGAATCTAAAGTGAACCTCTGTACTCATACTATTGAAGGACTTCAAAATAAATAATTTTTATTCTTTTTAAACACTTTAGAATAACAAGCTTGTTGAAGATATCAATTTAGGATATCAATAACGATTTTGCAATAATACATTACAAAAAAGCTGAACCAAATGGAACTTACTAAATTCTTTAGTAGCATTGTTTTCTTGAATAATTTTCTAGTATACCCATTTCATAGGCGGAACAATTCGCAGGAAGTACTGTGACATATCGAAAGGAAAGTTCATTCTGCACCTTAATTGTTTCCTTTGACACCACTTTCTTATTTCGTCAAAATATTGTCATTATTATATTACTCAACAAGTATAAGGCCCCCCAAACCCATCTCGGCAAATGATCCGGGCAACCATAATAAAGTCTTAACTCGTCGTCATGTACCACCTCTGTCACACCCGGGAAGTTTGCTTCGAAATTCGAATCGAGCAGCTTCGCCGCCTGTAATATCTTCATCGAAATTTTTTCTTGAAATGTGGCAAAATTTTATATATTGAAGGAACCAACGACGGAGTATTATTCTTCAACTATCGTATGAAGATGTTATTTTTTATTCAACTAAATTAATTTTTGTATTCCGTGGGCGGTGGGGGAGGGCGGCCTCGGCGGGGGCGCGGTCTCGTTATAAATATAAATACATAATTGCATTTACCTCTTTTATTGTCTCAATCAATATATCTACATAAATTACCTACTAAGATCTTTGATTAAATTGTCCTTATTCATCTACTCATTTTGATTAAATATAGGTATGAAGCCCGGAGCTATTATAATAATAAAACTTGAGCAAGTGCGAAATTGGGATTTCATAAAAATAAAAATAAAAAATTAAGTTTTGATTGAGCCTGTATTACATTTTATTGAATATATTAAGTAAATTTTATCTGGTCTTTTTGAATTACCACAGGCGACACATTTGTACCATATGATATGTAATCGATGAAGCTTACATTTCGCTGTAGTTCAAAATTCAATTTTTTCATTTGTCGAAAATATTAATTCTTGAAACAACTTCTTACCCCTACTTTCCCCTCACCCATACATTTCAAAAAATATTTAAAAATATTGTATTTATAGAGTGCTATTTTTTCATTAGACAAATTGATTTTTTTCAGCTCCTGATAGGCTCACCCCCAAAAAAATATCAATTCAAAACTCAATTTTGTTTATTTCTTTTTTGTGAAACCTACCTCGCATCTTGCTCAAGTTTGTATTATATAAAATGTTTCACTTAGAACCAACACCTAATTCCTTAAAAACCGGAAGTTATTGTTTTGAAAAAAAATTCCATCTATTTCAAAAATAAAACACTCAAATATTTGTGTGTTAATAAATATGTTGATAAAAATAGATCTAACATCTATAAATATATTATAATCCATATAATCTAGATTTTGAAAAATTCGGAAGACTTGCGTGGCGATGGAAGATGCATTCCTACTAGAGCCATCCTGAAGGCTAGTAACATCATTCCCGATGTCATTCGGATACGCTGGAAAAGTGTCGAACCCAATTAGACATTGTGGAACCAGCTTTTAGCGATAATGGATTCCTGGCACCCATCCTTCACCTGGCCAAGGAAACAATCATTGAAGTGGGAATTGAAACTCAAACCGCCGCCTTCGGAGCAGGATGGACTGATTGCTTATTCAGCTCAGGACCCACAAGGCCAGGGTGCATATCTCTCTAGCCGTGAAGACCGGAACATCTTGAATTAGATTCGATGCAGGATCAGTTGGTTAAGTTACCTATGAATTAAGTTCTTTGGCCATTAATTTGCGCACCCCTTAGGATCTGCCGTGATCAGATCAAACGACTCTTAATCGACCATGGTCATCGTGGCACCAACCTTCACCCGATCCAATGGGACATTTAATCGTTGTGTGAACCTGCGGGGATTTCTTGGTCAATTGGTCTGACATCTGGTTCAATCTTGCCATCCACTCATGGTGGAGGAGTCGATGCATTGTTCCGGTACATCAGCGATGTTTCGCGTTCTGGATACTGGGTGGTAGTTTGCATTACGGTAACGTTTCTTCTTCTCCCATTACCATTGCTAAGATAAATATTTTGTGCGTTATTCCCTTCATTTTTTCTGTACCTGAGGTAGCTCAATCGTCGTTTTACTTGCGTTTGGCATCTCCAACTGAAATTGCCTTGCTAATGTTTGTAATAAGAGGATGAAACCATTGCTATACTACTAATAAGATGAAACGCGCATGAAAATTCAATTAAATAATCGCCAAATCCTTGTACAGTAGCCTGTAATAAATTGCTGCTTTGTCTCCATTTTGCTTTATATGCTACAGAGGAACGAGCAAGTACAATTCATCTTATATTTAATTACTTATTCACTGTAAAAAAAATATTTATTTTAAAAATACATTCATATGAAATGTTAAAAATTACTTCACCGAATTCAAATCAATTTAAACATCGACGAAAAATTAATAAAAAGGCATTAAATATCACAAAATATTAGAAGAAGCAATTAGTACATACTATAAAATGTTGTATTGTAATTTCTTTGAATTTATTTATTACCATATTATGTACTTCTTAATTTGCAATTAAAATTTATGAAAAAATCTGTAGTAATCTAAAATTTAGCATCACATCTTTAAAGTGTGCCCCAATCACGAAAATGTAAAATTTTGCTTAGCGATTAAATGGAACGCTTTTAAATTGTTGCATTATTAAAGCTAACTAGTGGCGACTTTCCATTTTCGTTAGTAATTGAAATGATAAAAGAAACGGCTACACACAGTGTTGGGAACTTCATGATGTGTGTGTCATAGTTAACATTGAGTTAAGTCAGATGGATTCTTTATAAATGCATCTGCAGAAAAGGGGAGATTGCAAACTCATAGTGCATTGGAAATTTCTTCATTGAGGATGGCAAAGAAGTTTTCAAGTCAGGAAGAAAGGACATTCAAGTCAAAGGATACCTATCATATGACAGAAACCTGCAAGTGGATATTCGGTTTAAACTAATTTCGTATGGTATATCTTTGGAAACGGGCTTTCATTGTAACATAATTAACAGAACCATCCTCAGAAACTTTGTGTGTTCAATCATCTCATTGAAACCTTCATTTCATACAGATTTTCTTGAAACTCATTGTGGATATGGTTTGAGTTATTTGTGTATTATTAAACGGGATTTCAGCTCATAAAATGATTGCATTAATCCTGAGACATGTTTTCTTTCTTGTTTACTTCTGTTTACATTTGTTTGTGTGTTGATGTTCACATTCTTATCAGTTGGGCTGAAGGATGAAGATTTCTCAAGGATAACTGAGTTCTGGAACTGCAGATTGAATGCTTTTAAGAAAGTGGTTTAATGTTGCTCCATCAATTTGACTTTGTGGAAGGATAGATTTGCATTCGTTGCAATGGTTTCTGAACATACTTCCCATACAACGCATAGAAGCATTCAAACTAGTCAATCTCACAGTTACATTTCTTTTCGCAGAGCATAATAGGACATCAATGGACATCAACATGGAATCTGCCGACATCTAAGCAAGCAAATACCTGTCGAATCAAAGAGAATACGTGAGATTCTTAAGACACCGTTTGAAGTGTCCACTCCCATGGAACAGACAATGCAATTGCGGAGCATACTTCTTCGTATTTCGGAGATGGGGACCGCCATGGCTAATGGAGACCTAAGCATGGGCTACATGACATTCTTCGTTTGAATTGGGTTAACGTGATCGCTGTGGGATGGGTTAACCAGTTCAACAAGAGACGGCGCTTGCATGTACATGCCGTCCTGGTCGGTTATTGAAGGAAGCATTCTCTTGGTCGGCATGAAGAAGAACACGGGACGGACCTAGTGGGCACCCTGGGTCGGTCTTGGTTGACTTTGGACGTCGGTTCGATCCTTTTACCGGATCATCATGAAGATTAAGCAATTAACCCCAATGAAATTGAAGACGTTGCCTGGGGACTTGGGCTAACCTGACCTGGTAACGTTAACCAGCATACCGTACCGCTCAAAAGTCGTTGGTGGACCTTGTAGAATTGGATTTGAATTCGATGACTACGCCGCCTTGACGCCAAATCATGTTACAACATTAATGGCACTATAGATTGTCGCTGTTCAAACCAATTGATGAACGTGAAACAGTTTTATTTATCTTTGTTATTTCCAGTTCAGTTGCCTCTAAAAAAACGCCCGTCACAATTAATGAAACTGCTTTTTTTCTTCAATTGGGAGTTATTATTCGACAGAGGCTTCCTTTACTCTCAAACCATTTGCGGAGATTTGGGGTGAAGCTTAAAGCGGATAATTTGGCAAAACGATTTATAGGAATTGTAAGGATGCAGTTTAATACCCCACAATTTTCTGTACCTATCACTTTCTGATCTATTTAATGGAATTGGCATAAAACTTGCCTTAGTTTTATATCTCTGTTCTTTTGGGGACTGGAGAGAACTTGGCATATTTTTTCACATTTCTGTTTTAAATTTTATTTTCTATTTTAATATTTGATGAGTGAAACGTTAAAATAATAAATGTTGATTATTTTTTTTTCTTCACAAAATTATCAATTTTAATCGATTTTCATATTATTTCTTTACCATACAGGGTATGGTCAAGTATTGTAATCGTCCATGAAATAATTTTTATAAAAAAAGTCGGTTAAAAAATAAAACCGACTTAAATGCAACAAATAAAGTAATAAAACTCAAAAATAAAATAAAATGCACTAAAAGGTATAAAATAATTATCTAATTTAGTTACAACTAAACGACGAAATATTTACATGAAATCACTTTTTGAAGTCGGTGCAAAACATATACATTTTATGAATCAAACTCGACAGATTTTACTTAGTACGATTGGCGGGTACGCTCGCTTATATAGTTTGTTTAACACCGACTTCAAAAAGTGATTTCATGTAAATATTTCGTCGTTTAGTTGTAACTTAATTAGATAATTATTTTATACCTTTTAGTGCATTTTATTTTATTTTTGAGTTTTATTATTTTATTTGTTGCATTTAATTTTTTTGAAGTCGGTTTTATTTTTTTTTTTATAAAAATTATTTTTATTTTTCTCTTTTTAGTGATTTTATTAATAGTGACTTAATATAATACCTTTGCATGCATCTCATAAGAGAAAGGGTCGGGCGAATGAATCAGAAAATGATAATAAAATAAAATTAATAAATATAGAAATTCTATAGAAACGTTTGCGGGTTTTAAATGAACGTTTTAAGATTGATTTTTTATAAAAGATTTTATTTATTATAATTTCGATTATTTGGTCATAAGAATTAGATATTTACGTTAATTAGTCATTGATCATATCATCAGAACTTGACCAAATTAAAATGGGACTACCCCTAAGGTACCCTCTTTCCAATATAAAAAGAATCATCGAAATCGGTTCATAAACAAAGAAGTTATGCCTAAACAAACATAGCAAAAAAGGTCCAATACCAATGAAAAAAAAACGGGACCAATCGGAAAGTAGACTGAACCCAATGCAAAAAAAAATCATCAAAATCTGTTCACAATTGGCGAAGATATGAGGTAACATAGACACAAAAAAAATTCAGTCTAATTGAGAACCTCCTCCTTTTTTGAAGTCGGTTAAAAAGTGTTTTTTTTTTGCTTCTTTATCTCAAAAACGGCTGAAACTATTTTGGTTAAAAAAATTAACCGAAACCATGGCATTTCGGTCTACAAAAAAGCCCTAATAAGTGAACATCGAAAAAATTATATTTTTCGAGATTATAATTTTTTTGTCAAAATGTCTGATAGTCTGTATGTTAGTTTGTCTGTGCGTTACCAAATTTTTGTGGTCGAGCTAGCTCAAAAACTAGTGGGAATATCGAAACCAAATTTCAGTCGTAGTTTTGGTCCATTGAGATTAAGAGCTGATTAGATTTTGGTGAATATCGACCCAAAATTAAGAGGGGTGGAGTGGGGGATAAAAATTAAAAATTTGAGCAAACTCAACCAAATTTTGTATACATAATCTGAGGGTCCCCAGAAGTCTAAAAATGCAAAAACTAATCGCCGGAAATGGGGGGGGGGGGCCCCAAAAAATGAAAATCTTGGCCATTTACCAAACTCAATCAAATTTTGTATACATAATCATTGGACTCGCAGAAAAAAACTGCATAAACTAACCGCCCTAAATGAGGGGGGGGGGGGGGGGGGGTGTAGAGTCAAAAAATGAAAATCTAAGCTCTTGTTCCAAACTCAACCAAAGTTTTGTATACATAATCAGTGGGCCCCCAGGAGCCTAAAAATGGAAAAACTACCCCCCTACATGATTATAAATAATTTTATTAAATATTAAATATAAGTGAGGGGCTAGGTTGTATGGTAAAGTCAAGTGGATGGCCACATCAGAACACGTCAGCTTATTTTTTTGGTATAAAACATTCTTATGTTTGAAAGATATTAATTTGCCGATGGTAATAGATTCAAATTTACTAGAAAATTATAAGATGGTGTCATCTATTAGATCCGATGGAATGGAATATTCAGAAGCAGAGGACAGAAACACTCAACGACCTTTATTTAAATTATATGGCATGGCTATATGTTTAAATTTAGAATCACTATATCGCGAAATTTTACAAATTAAGATAACAATCTTTGAGTAAAATATTTTACGCGAAAAATATGTCAGAGAGGTTCGCATCCTGCAGGTGAGCCAGATAGCCCAAATTGCTGTTACTGGCACTCGGGTTCGATTCCCGAGGTGGTGAAAAACAACCCCTCTGACATATAATTAAAAATATTCCATTCCATCGGATCTGATAGATGACACCATCTTATAATTTTCTATTCTTATGTTTCTTTTGAATGCGAATATTCGAATCACTATCAACTAACCTCTAGCTATGCTAATTTCAAATTCCCAACTGGTTTCGACATTTCTCGATTTCGAAAAGATCATTGATCTTTCGATCACACTTTTGTTCCACTCTGTTTTACCCAAAATGATTAAACATTGTTATTTAAAACTCAATAAAGGAAACAAACGCAAAACTTAGTCTCCACATTATTTTATTTACAAACTTATTTTTATTTGTTTTTAATAATTTAAAATTGATTTATTATAGTGGTCAACGTTGTGAAGTAGAAGAGAGTCCTAACATGTGTCACACCCAGCAAAGATGCGAAAACGGAGGAACATGCATAGGCACTCCAAATACCTATAAATGCATGTGTGCTAAAGGTTATCGAGGCGTCAATTGCGAAAAAAGTAAGTTAAATTTTTAACTAGACCTTTATTATATACAAATTGTAATTTTATTCTAAAAAAATTTAATGTTCTTTTAGAATCTGAATTTTCTACCGAAATAAGATTGAATGGAGACGGTTATGTGGAATTGCCATCTACGTTATTGCCACATGAACGAGTTGAAGTAGAAGAATCCATTGTTGTTGAATTCACCACAACATCCAGAGATGGGCTTATCTTTTGGCAAGGCCAACCTCCTGGCGTAGGAAAAGATTTCATTGCTCTAACAATCGTCGATGGAATTCTCGAATTTTCTTTCAATCTTGGAAATGGTCCGGCTCTCATTCGTGGGGAAAACGTCCGAGTTGATGATGGAACTCGTCATCGTGCTTTGCTTAAACGTAGAGAGCGTGATGGTTCTATGGAATTGGATGGCGGGGAAGTGGAATACAGCTCAGCACCTGGATTACTCACCTTACTCAATGCCAATGGACCTATTTATATTGGTAATTATCCTACTAACTTTGCTCTTTTATTGAATATATGAAAAAAATCCCGTAGGAAGATATATCTTTCGAAGGGACTCTACCCCCTCTTTAGACTGCTCCTATCAAAAACTTTTCAGATACAAGTTGTAGAGGTTAATTAATAGAATATTAGCCATTTGCAACCAAACTGGTATCATTCATATTAAAATTATTATTAATTTTTTAAGATTTCAACCCATCACCATTTCCACCCCCTTGGGACTGAAGTCACCAAAAACTAATCAGTTATTGTTTACACCAAGACTAAATTTTGTGCTAAATGTTATTGCAATTGGTTGAACGTTTCGGCCTGCAGCGCACCCACAAAATTGCGATAACCCCCCCTTCCCACATATCCACATATATATAAACTTTTGAATGGAGGGTGGTTTTGGGGTCGGAAAAACTATGATGAAATTTTCCGGAAATCTCACCATGAGAGTGAGCGCAATAGGTATATTTCTTCGAAATCTACCTAATATATTTATTCTCTATGTGTCTAAAAAAGTGGATTAAACTTATATTTTTTGTTTTGCATTCATTTAAATACTCCAAAGTAAGTTTGACAAAAATCGCTCAAAATTGAAGTTAGATGAATTTTTTGTTTAATCATCATATAGAATTGATATCTTGTTTATTTTTCAAAAAAATGTTATCTCGAAATGAACAATATATGCCATTTATCCACTTATACATATAAGCACCGGCTCTTATATAAAATGATTAGCTGAAATGTATGACGTTATTTTACGAGACTTGCTCTAGAGATTCCTGCTTGGTGTTATTCCTCGTGTTAAACTTTTTTTTTGTACCTACTATTGAAAGGGCCAAATAGGAGGTAAAAAATTCTTAAATTCTGAAGTTCCAACATTGGGATATCGTAGAAAGATAATAATAAATGAGAGGAATTAAAATTTTGACCTACATAAGTGTATAATGATAGATTATGAGCTAAAAAAAGAAAGGAAGGATAAAAGTTAAGAAATTTCAGCCGTAGAAAAATAATAATTGCTAGGAATCAAACTTTTCTATTTAAAAGACTAATATTGAAAACCACCAACGGAGTTAAGCTGATTTAAGGCCATCGCATTCTTAAAATTTCAATGATGAAGGGAGAAATTCTCCCGTGAGGTTTTATTTAGAGATTTGTATTTATTTATTTTTCTAAAACAATCAAGAAATTTTTTTTTCTAGATATTATTAGTGTTAGTACAAGTAAATATTGGATGCCCCTTTGAGATATGCAACCGTTTCGTCTCTGCCGTTCACTATTGTAATACCATGCAAGGCGCGCTCATAAATATAACAGGTGGTCCATAACAAAGAAGAAGTTTCTATTAAAGAATGAATTTTAGTCGATTTATCACCTTACTTTATTAATCTTTATCATTATCAGCATTATAATAGAGTATTTAGACTTTTTATCGAATATAAAGGTAAAAACTTGAAAAGATGACAATAGCCAAGAAGAGTGCATTATTGTAGAAAATTGAGAATGTTGTTGCTTCATAATCAGCGACTTCATTTTTTTCCATAGAATTCTAAAAGAGAAGATTATAACATCATAAAAAAGTAAATTATCTAATTAAAAATCAAATATTTCGAGTTTCTTTGACGAAATTATAATTTCTTATATCTTTATAAAATACTCTACTAGAAATAAGTATAATCCCTTCAAAATTAAAATATTTATTTTCTAAAAAAATTGGAAAACTGATGATAAGGGGGACCCTTATCAAATTGTTCCTTTTTCTCAAGGGTGCAAAAAGAAACATTTCTCTAGTTTCTTTGACGAAATTATAATTTCTTATATCTTTATAAAATACTCTACTAGAAATAAGTATAATCACTTCGAAATTCAAATATTTATTTTCTAAAAAAATTGGAAAACTGATGATAAAGGGGGACCCTTATCAAATTGTTCCTTTTTCTCAAGGATACAAAAAGAAACATTTTTCGAGTTTCTTTGACGAAATTATAATTTCTTATATCTTTATAAAATACTCTACTAGAAATAAGTATAATCACTTCGAAATTCAAATATTTATTTTCTAAAAAAATTGGAAAACATGATAAAGGGGGACCCTTATCAAATTGTTCCTTTTTCTCAAGGGTACAAAAAGAAACATTTTTCGAGTTTCTTTGACGAAATTATAATTTCTTATATCTTATAAAATACTCTCGACCTTGCAGACCGTAAAATTAAAAATTCTTATTTGGTTTAACATTTTTAATGTCTCTTTATTCACAATTCCAACATAAACTTTCATTATAAATAATTCAAATTCTTATTTCATTATAGTATTTTATTTTTTCATTTAAAATTTTTTTAATTTGTTTCTTTTTTTCATTTTAGGTGGCTTGCCTGACTACAGTCTTTCCGATGGTCACGCAAGTATTGGATTCACAGGCTGCCTCCATCTTCTAGAAATTCAGAGTAGACCTATTAATTTCAAGGAGTTGGCCTTATCAGCAGTCAATACCTCTCCTTGCTCCAAGTAAAAACACTTTTTTTTATTTATAAAAGTTATGTTTTGATTCTACATGTTTAGCAGTTAATAAATCAAAAATAATTATACTTTCACGCATAACTAAATGTCCATAAATATTCATAAATATTCGAAATTCTTGTTATCACCGAAAATACATTTTTTGAAATCCATCTTAAGAATCCACTGAGAATTTCAACCATTGCTTGTGCTTGCGATAAATCATAATTTATGTGAATCTTAGCCAGATGAAGATTTCCTATCTTCAAAGTTTTGATTAAAATCTGGCCCTGGAAGTACTCCTTTTTAATATTTTTGCTATTTTCTTAAAAAGGTTTTAAAGATTTTCTTTAAATTTCTTGTATTTATCGAAAATTAAAAATTTCTTTATTTAGAAACATTTTTTAAAAATCTTATGTCGGGACGATATTTCAAATTTTTGAAAATTGCTAGAAACTCCAAAGCCAGATTCTAATCTCAATTAAATAAAAAAAAAAAATTTTTATTAAACAGCTTTTCGTTTTAATTAATAACAAGAGTTTTATTCAAAATTATAAAAATTTTCTCTTCTTATAAGCATGTCTTTTAATTGTTTTTTGAAAACTATTATATTTTTTTTTAACTTATTCTCAATATTATTTTTAAGTGTAACTAATCGCATCCATAATTTCATTTTTTGAAATGAAATCGAAGGGAGTTGGACAAAAATCAAATTAAAAACTGAATTTTATCATTTAATGTGCCGAAAGTTTCGTCAATTTATTTCTGACTTCTTCAGCGGCTCATTCTTCTTCTTCGAGTGCCATACCCGATACGGGTGTCGGCTCCTCTCCACATATACCTGTGCTGAGTGTGTTTAGTTGTTTTACACAGATATACGGGACCTACTTTTTAACGCCGGTTCCGAACGGCTAATTTGGAGAGGTTACTAGGCAATTATACTCTTGGTAGGTTGCCATTACTTTCCAAGAGGAGGCGACTGCAAATATCTATCTGCCGAGACTCGGTCTCGAACCAGCGATCTTCGAGTCAGCGAGCCAGCACTCTACCCACTGACCCACAGTCGCCTCAGCGGCTCATTACACAACTCAAATGTGTGATGCCCTTGAAACTATGAGCAAAAACACATTAATCAATTCTTTATTTTCAAAATACATTAATAGTTCACAATAAAAGATAAAATTCAAAATCAAAAAATTAATCAAGACAGTTAGGATTGACATGATAAATTTTTGATTTTGAATTTTATCTTTTATTATGAACTATAGGTTTTGAGGGACTTACAAATGATGGCCTAATTAGCATTAAATCGCATCAGATCATCTTGTAACTATATTCATGTTAAAGCGTCATCATTTCCATATAAAAATCAGTATCTAACATTTCGCTAAAGTCTAAGCAACATACTTTCTTTGTGCTCTAACCATGTCAACCTTTGTGCCAACAAAACTCAATTTGCGGGAAGCACTGCTTTTTTGTTTTCATTTGAAAAAAAGTGCAGCTGATGGACATCGATTGATGTGTGAAGCATATGGGGAACATGCTCCATCAATAAAAACATGCGCCTACTGGTTCCGGCGTTTTAAAAGTGGCGATTTTGACACAAGCGACAAAGAACGCGAAGGGAGGCCAGTAAAGTTTGAAGACGCTGAGTTGGAGGCGTAATTGGATCAAGTTTCATGCCAAACTCAAGAGGAGCTCGCTGAAACCTTGGAAGTGACTCAACAAGCGATTTCGAACCGTCTCAAGGCCATGGGTATGGTGCAAAAACAAGGAAATTGGGTTCTGTATGAACTCAAGCCAAGAGACGTCTAACGCCTTTTTTTCACGTGCGAACAACTGCTTCTAAGGCAAAATCGGAAAGGTTTCTTTCATGAATCGTGACGGGGGATGAAAAGTGGATCCACTACGACAACCCAAAGCGCAGAAAATCGTGGGATAAGCCCGGCCATGCATCAACTTCAAGGGCCAAACCGAATATTGATGGCAAGAAGCTAATGCTGTGCATCTTGTGGGATCAGCTCGGAGTGATCTACTATGAGCTACTCCGGCCTAACGAAACCATTACTGGGGAACGTTACCAACAACAATTGATACAATTGAGCCGAGCATTGAAGCTCAAACGCCCGCAATATGCCAAAAGACATGACAAAGTGATCTTTCAGCACGACAACGCTCGGCCTCATGTTACAAAAGTCGTCAAGGAAATTTTGAAGGCAATTCAATGGGATGTCCTACCCCACCCGCCGTATTCACCAGACATTGCTCCTTCCAAATACCACTTGTTTTGGTCGATGACTCATGGCCTGGCCGAGCAGCACTTCACTTCTTATGAAGAAGTCAAAAATTGGGTCGATTCTTGAATCGAATCAAAAGACGAGGAATTTTTTCAACGCGGAATCCGTATGTTGCCTGAAAGATGGGGAAAAGTTGTAGATAAGGATGGACAATACTTTGAATAAAACACATTGTTTAATTTCTCTGAATTAAGGTTCAAAGGTACAAAAAACCCTCAAAACTTATTCGTAGAATGTATTTTGTAAAGACAGAATTGATTAAGTAATGTGTTTTTTCTCAGAGTTTCAAGGGCATCAGACAATTGAGTTGTGTAATAAGCCGCTTAAGAAGTCAGAAATAAATTTACAAAACGTTCGGCACATTAAATGATAAAATTCTGTTTTTAATTTAATTTTTTGTCCAACCACGTACTATTTCATTTCAAATTATTTTTAATGTTAGTTTGTTATTAGAGTACTAAAAGAAAGTCGATTAGTGTCTACTCCAGCTTTTTCTTCTTTTGGTAATCGTTTTATTTTTTATTAAAAACATAAGTAAATAACCACGAACTTTTCTACTACAATTAAACTTTTACTAATATCCTCTATTTCTTTCTAACATGCGGCATTTATAGCAAAATTAGATCCCTTTGGATTCCTTCCTCTCTTGTTCTGAAACCTGGCCATGACTCTTCCCAAACTCCCACGACACGAAGAAGGCATCCTTCTTCCGCTTCCTTAATTTCCCCTCCCTGGGTGGGCAGATGGCTAGCAGCAGCCGTAGCTGCCCTAATTGCGAGACCCTTGACAAGGGTGAGTTTTTAACAACACTCGGTTATATTCCCTTATTCCCTTTACTAATTGTGTGATAAAAACTTTCTTATTAACAATATAGAAAGTTTTACAAAGATCATTTTCTCATAAAAATGTTATTTTTCAGCTCTGAAGAGGATGATGAAATAGAAGATTATTAATCAAGTCAAGTTTCTACGAAACGAGAGAATCAAGAACTCCGAGTATGTGTTCACTGTAATATAAATTAAGGAAAAATAAAAAAAATACGCAATATCGAGTTTCTAAAACAAAACTAGCCAGATAGACCTAAAAACAAGCAAGCAATACTATCGTATAATATTGCGTTCACAGCCCTTCTAAAGAGTAATAAGGGCAAAACTATGATAGACAATAAATTAATTTTCTCTGTCCATATCAGTCGGCAATAAGCTTTGGATATATGATTAAGATATTAAATAAATATAGTATTTTATAAAAATAACGCAAGACTTAACTGAATAAGTAAAATTAAAAAAAAATATTTATGAATTCTTATTTGAGATCAAGCTTGAAAGCATTGAAAAATTATATTTAGTTTAATTAATATATATTTATATATATATATATATATCTTGTCTTCCTAGGATATGCATTAATTTAAAACCAAATATGTATTTATATATTTGACATCTTAGTTCAATTTTTTTTTATTTTTGAAATTTATCAAATAATATATTAAAAAATGAACTAAGATTTTTCAGGGTATGCACTATATGC
Organism: Forficula auricularia; assembly: GCA_024734495.1. Lineage (NCBI taxonomy): Eukaryota > Metazoa > Arthropoda > Insecta > Dermaptera > Forficulidae > Forficula > Forficula auricularia. Next base: position 1,606,034 of record JALMQS010000132.1, on the reverse strand, counting down.
ATATTTTAACCCTTTTAGTATTATTTTCGATATAAGTTAAGAAATAATTGTTTTTAGTAAATTTTATTATATAGATATATGAGTCAGTCAAATTATTTTAATTAATTATATTACAATGTAAATATATATCTGACTTCACGATTTATCATCTCAACAAATAAATCAAACTTGATCATTCTAAAAATTATTTTTAATGAAAAAGATTTTAAAAATGATTTGAAGATCAGTCTGATTTATTTGATGAGATAATTAATCTCGTTGCTCACCTAAATATTTACATAATAATAAAATAAATTATATATATATATATATATATGAATATATTATTCTAAATTGAATATTTTTTAATAATGTTTCTATTATATGTTTGTAATATTGATGTTATGAAAAAATTGTTAAATATTAATCACATGGTTAAAGATTTTAATATAATAAAATATATTGTAGCGTAATTTAAATATAAAATAATATTTTTTATAAAAAATAAAATAAAAAATGAATTTGTAAAGATTATAAATATTGAAAAATATTTACTAAAAGGGTTAAAAAAAGTGTATGAATATCCTAAGAGGAATTATCTTGTTCTCATCCAAGTTTATTGTTAAAGCTTGAAAAAGGTGCATTAAAAGGCCAATAATATATAATGCATATTACTTTAATTGGAAAATTAATTTTTAAATTCATCGGGATTAATGAAAATTGTGATCAAGTCAACAAATATATATTACAAAATAAAATTATAACATTTTCTTAATGTTTCTTTTTCTATTCATAAAATTAATATTTATGAAAATACGTTTGTAATAATTTGGATTTTTTATGTGGGGGGGTTAGTCCACGCATAGTATAAATAGAAAATTAATTACTTTTTCTATTTAGTACCTACTAGTATAAACGAAATTAGCTATAAAATCGTGTACTTGATAGAAATTTTAATTAATTTTCTTATCCCGTCAAATTAACCCCGAAAAACCTTCCAAATTAACTTGACCACTAAAGCTTTGATTAAAAAAAAATGTTTTTAATATTTACTAACCAATAATTCGTTCATTCTCGAAAGAATATTCTTGGTAATTTTGTTTTATTGTGTGATTTAATTATTTAATCACTCATAAAGATTTTTTTTTTTTTTCATGATCCCAATAGTAATTGTTCTTGTATATATCAAAGTGAAAAAGCTTAAAGGTGAGAAACATAATAATTGAAATCCTTTTTAGATAGTCATTTTTATAATTAAATATATTCATAAATATTTTGTAGTTAATTGATTTTCATTTAAGAGAATAATTACTTGTTTGAAAAATAAATTAAATGTCTAAATTATTATTCCCATATGATAATCTTAAATTATAAAAATACTTAAGTAAAAAGCAAAAATAAAATAAAATTTATTTGAAAACTCATATTTTAAAGTTTCTTCTTAAGGACTATCTATGCATATAATATAAAAAAATCAATTAGATTGAAACTTGGCAAACTGGATTTATTTCTTTTATTTTTCTAATATAATTATAAATATTAACAAACGTTTTTATTTACTTAATATGGGATACACATGAAACTGCCATGAAATTCTGGTCTTAATATTATGTATTCCAAGGTGCTATTAAACATATATTTAAATATATAAATATAAATATATATATAAATATAATTTGCGCTACCATTTAATTATTAAAATTGTAATTTTTATTAAATGTAATTATAAAAGATTAAAGCATATATATAATTTATGTATTAAAACACCTTTTAATTTATAGTTCCATATTATTATTTAATAATTCCTTAAATCATAACAACTGCTGATAAATATTTTTTTCACGACCGGGTGTAGAAGTTAGTTTCTATGACATCAAATTAGGGATAGAAATGTCACATTATTTCCTACGGGTAGCTAATACTATACATTATTTCCCGAGGGAAATAATTATGTCAATACAAATGAAAAGCAAAATTCGAAAAGTTGTTTATTTATTTATATTAATTACAAAATTAGAATTCGAACAATCATTAAAAGTCATTTTAATGATTAATGTGTCAATAATTTATTTAATTATGAGGTCGTGAAAAAAATAGTAGGTATATACACCTCAGGAGCGAATGATATTTATTCCTCGGTACTTTGTAGCCCTCCGGCTACAAATTGCACCTCGAGAAAAATAATGCATTTCTCTCCCTTGATATATAATATACTATTAATGCTCTGGCAACAAGGCTGGATAAAGTTAGAAACGATGGCAAAATTATATATTTAGGTCTTCAATCTGTTTGCTCTGGCCAATGAGTCCGGAACATTCATGAAAAGACTAGACCTCAGAAAATAAAATTTTTGCAAAATAGCCATATAATTATAATTTTTATTTTAAGAATGAGTATCATGGAGACCAACTTATGAAATAATTAGGAAAGCTACTTGGACATAATAAGTTTAAGGGTGTCTAGGTAATCTACATCAAATCGCATGAGAGTGTGGTGCTTCATAAAACTTGTGATATTTAAGATAAGGGTAAACGATAAATTGGTCTTTTAGATTGAGCTGAGCCATATTCCGAAACAGGACACAAACTGGATAAAGATCCTTTCGCGATAGCTGAGTATTCCAAACAGGGGTAGGTTGTAACCCATTTAGATCCATATGCTCTTTTATCGCAAAAATTTGGGTGTGGCGAATCAAAACAAGATCCCCAAATATGACCTTAGACCATTCACTGTACGGATCAACTGAGAAAATCTACGGCAGGGGTGTGCACCCTTTTGGTTCACACGGGCCACATTTGAAGGAAGAAATTGTCCCGGGCCGCAGATGAAATATACTAATTCTACCGAATTTGTTGATCAAAAAAGATAGTTGATAATATTAAAAAAATAAAAAAAAAATTATTGATTGATAAAATAAATACAAATCTTTAAAAAACAATCTTTAAACGTTTAATCAAACGCAAAAATTTCGGGAGAATTTCTCCATTTCTCAATGCAAAATTTTCAACTAAGACTAGCTAATAAAGATGTGTTTATTAATTGAAATTTTATTATTTAATCTGTCCATTTTATAATTATATATTTTTACTCTTCAGTCAAATATAAAAAAAAGTAATCATGAAAAATATTACGGTCATACAAAAATTGTAGATATATATATAATCAGGAAACGTTTTCTAAAAAAAAGGTAAAACCTTTCAAGATTGGAATTTGTACTTTCATAAAACGTTTTCAGGTAAAAACCTAAAATTTGATGCATTGTAAGATATTTGAGTACCAATTTCCAGATCATTAATTAAAACCTTTCAAAATTGGCATTTTGTACTCTCAGGAAACGTTTTCAGGTAAAAGCAAATGAAAATAATATGTATCTTATAAATCGATATTTATTTTTTACGTAATTGATGTTTTCATCAGAGAAAATAAATAATTCGAAATATTCGAGAAAACATTTTTTTTTCCTCCAACACAACTTCTCGAGTTTTTAACCTACTTCAAAAAAAGGAGGAGGTTCTCTATTCGACTGAATTTTTTTTTTTTTGTGCCTCATATCTCCGCCAATTGTGAACCGATTTTGAAAATTTTTTTGCATTGGGTCCAGTCTACCTTCCGATTGGTCCCATTTTTTTTTCATAGGTATTAGACCTTTTTACGTTTGTTTGTTCAGGACTATTTGGACAACAAAACAAATTCCTTATCAAATTATTATTTATACACTTTTAAATTAATTCTAAGCACGATCATGCAAAAATAGTTCAGGCAAATTACGATTTTAACAAGGAAATAATTCCCGGTAAAGATTTTATTGCTGGAATACCTTTATTGGTACTCCAATATTACTACCCCAAATTTTCCTCCAAATCCTTGTTGTGGAAATTTTTCAAAATGAGAAAATTTCGGAGTTTTTTCAGATTTTCTTGAATAACTCTAAAACGGCTTATAAAATCAAAAAGATATTTATTAGATAAATTAAAGCCCTTTAAATTACACGTAAAATGATAAAAGTATCATCTATTTAGGTTTAGTACAACCGGTACTAGCGCATGTCAAATAACAGCCCCCGGGATCACTTTTAAATATCCCTAAAACTCGTACTTTTTTCGATTTTTCCCCATTTTGACCATGAAGGAGCACGTTTTCGACAAAGACGACTCTATACATTTTTAAACTAGATTAAATTTGCTACAATTTAAATAAAGTTTCATTCTAATTGGATAGTGGTAACATGAGGTTGAAGTTTTGAAAATATGCATATACTAAAAACTTGATTCCTATCTAATTCTCTAGTAAACTTTGTTGACTTGAATGTTTACTTAGACCACTTTTTTGATAGAACTCTTAGATTTATAGATATACTAGTACAGCATTTTCCGGACAGGATATGATCCAAATCCTCAAAAGCGTCATGGAAAATGTTGGATATCTATAAATCTAAGAGTTTTAACAAAAAATTGGTCCAAGTAAACGTTCAATTCAACAAAATTTTCTAGAAAATGAGACAAAAATCAAGTTTCTAGGATGAGTGCTTTTCATTTTATGAAGGAAAAACTGTGATTTTTTGCAAAAAATTGCATTTTTTCAAAGTTTCAACCTCATTGTGACACGGGTTACCATTATCCAATTATTATAAAAAAAATTTTGTCTAAATTGTAGCAAATTGAATTTAGTTTTAAAATGTATAGAGGCTTCTTTGTTGAAAACGTACTCCTTCATGGTCAAAATGGGAAAAAATCGAAAAAAGTGCGAGTTTTAGGGATATTCAAAAGGGATCCTGGGGGCTATTTTTTAGTTCCCCATTCAAAATCGAACTACTAGAGCAGTTTTGCATTTCTTTTTTTTAATCGACGCGAAAAATTGTCCTCTTTAATTTACTATAGAACGGTTATTTATAAAATATTAACTGTTTTCGAGTTATAAGCGAAAAGCTGGAAAAAGTTCGAAAATTTTGAGGTTTTCGGCCGCCAAAAGTTGTCCCCCAGACTTTCGAGGTCGCAAACTTAGATTTGGCATAGCCACACCATACCAAACGACTCTAAAAAAATATTTTCCCGCAATTAATATAAGCTGAAACCCCCCTATTTACTGGGCTATAAGGGAAGATAATTTTTTTTGAGATCTACATTTTTCAATCTGTATTGATTCTTTAAGAATAAAATTCATCTCATAGCATAAAGTTATTGAGATATTGACTAGATTTTTCTAAGGGGGGGGGGCAATGAGTTTTCTAGGGGGCAGTGCCCCCCTTGCCCCCCCTTAACTACACGCATGATACTGTTTGAAAATGGTTTTTCTCTTAGTCAAAACCCCAGACAAATAAGTTTAATAAATGGACCCTACTAGCAAAAAACTATATATATATATAAACTATATATATGTAAGAGTGTGGATTGGGTAAATTGAACGTTAGACGATTCTGAAAGTATAGTAGGGTTTTATTTATAAATGCAATAGATAATATACAAGATAAGTTATAAATGATAGTTACCTGAAAGTATAGTAGAATTGAATAAGAGTCCTTTCATCAATATACACACTCATTTAATGTCATAACATGTGGTCTATTAAGAGTGAGCATAATTGAGTCGAGGACACCATGCAATACTACCAACCTCAGATAATTTAATATAATTTATATAAGCGGGAGATACAATTTACACCTCCCTTCGTTCGGGAGTCTTTTTCCTAGGAAAAAGAGTAAGGAATTAGTTTTGATATATGGAATCGATTTGCTTCCTTCCCTCTTTTCTTGCCGTTAATTTCATAAATCGTATCAGAAATTTTTTCTTTTATTTCATATGGTCCTCTTCTGACTTCGTCTAATTTATTTCTATTTAATTTATTTCCATTGGAGACATAAACTAAATCACCCTTTTCTAATTTGTATGTTCTTCTCTTCTTATCAATTCTTAATTTGTTTCTTTGGTGACTGATTTCTGAATTTTTGAAAGCTTCTTTTCTGATTTCCTCAAGGTCTTGTTTTTCTTTTTGTATTTCTTTTGGAATTATTTCCGATGTTTCTCCTATTAATAATTCTGCTGGTGAAAATTTTGTTGAGCTATGAATTGACTTATTGTATTCCTCGATGCATATCTCAGCAATTTTTGTCCATGGTCTCTTGTTATTATTTTCATTTATTTTACATCTAATCCGATTAACTATTGTTTGATTCAGTCTTTCGTTCATTCCATTTGATTGGGGACTATCTACGGCCGTGAAGATTAAATTAATTTTCTTTTCTTTCATGTATTCTTTGAATTTTTTTGATTTTAATGAGCTATATTGATCTACCAATAGTGTTTCAATTTTGTTTTCCTTTGTTACTAAATTAATTAATTTTATAAAATCTTCTGGGACTTGACTTTTCGATGTCATTATCCACGCATATCTACTAAAATGGTCTATTAATAGATGCATGTATTTTTTTGTGGAATTATATCCTTTAAATCCTCCGATTGTGTCCATAGACATTATATGATATGGATATTTTGCTGGTCCCAATCTTGATAATTCACCCAAAGGTTTACAACTTCTGGATTTGTTTTTTATACATATTTCACATTTTTTGCAGTAATCCTTAATGATGCCATCCATCTTCTTAAAATAATAAAAAGGTCTTATCTTATTTGCTATTTGTTTGTAACCTGTATGTCCATAGGATTTATGTATTTTATCTATCAGATTTATACCAAATTCTTTAGAGATGTATATTCTTCTCTTATTTTTCATGATTTTAAATTTTATGTTTCCATTATTCATTGTTCCTTTTGTATTCTTAATTTCTTCTTTTATTCTATTTTGATCATTGATTATTTCATCTATTTCGATCATATTCACTATTTGAATACAATCTTCATTATTTTCGTTAGTTTCTAATATTGGGTTTCTTGAAAGAAAATCTGCTTCTACATTATCCTTACCTTCTCTATACACCACTTTAAAATTATATTGCGATAAATAAAGCATTAGATCACCTATTGCTTCATCCGTTCTTGCTTTTGTTTTTAAGTTTACCAGCGGCTTATGATCGGTAATGACAGTAAATGATTTTCCTATAAGTAGGTATTGCCAATATATGATTGCCTCTTTCATGGCTAAACATTCTATAAACATCACTTCTTTCTTCATTTGACCCGGTGTCAATTTTTTTGAGAAATAGCCCACTGGATGTAAGCTTCCATCTTCTTGGACTTGCTTCAGCACTGCTCCTACTCCTAATCTGCTTGCATCCACCTCTAATACTATATCCTTTTTATTGTCAAATATAGCCAGAACCGGTGGTGTTATTAGATATTGCTTTGTTTCCAGAAAACATTTTTCGCATTCTTCTGTCCATTTGAATTTGGAGTCTTTTTTTAATAGATTGTAAAGTGGGCTCAATCTTTGTGTACAATGGTCAATAAATTTTCTGTAAAAATTTATCTTTCCAATTAGTTTACGTACCATTCTTTTATTCTTGGGTCTTTCTAAATCTTTGATGGATTGTAAGTTGTCCTTAATAGGGTATATTTTTCCGTTTTCTATAATATGTCCAAGGTATTTTATTGAATGTTTTGCAAATTCGCATTTTTCCATTTTTATTTTATATCCTTGTTTTTTTATAACTTCAAATAATAGTTTTAGATGTTTCATATGTTCTTCAAACGTTTCTGAGAATATTAGGATGTCATCTATGTAATTTACACAAAATTTTTCCATATTGTTTCTTCTTATAGTATTTGCCAAAACTCTTTGGAAGATCGCACTACTGTTTTTATATCCAAATGGTAACACTCTCCATTGCCAATGTCCTTTCTGGGTCACAAATGCTGTCTTCTTTTGATCTTTTTCTCTTATAGGTATGGACCAAAATGCTGAGTTCATATCTATTGATGTGTACCATTTACATCTGTTTACTTCCATAATTATATCATCAATCTTTGGAAATGGTTGTGCATCTGGGATTACGATTCGGTTCAATTCAGAATAATCAACACATAACCTTGTTTTTTTTCCTTCTTCTCTCTTGTAAGCTAGTGTAACTGGGGACGCATATGGGGAATCAGATTCTTCAATTAATTTATTCTTCAGTAACTCAGTAACTTGATATTCTATTTCTTCTTGGTCTCTTGGTGAACACTTATAAGGTTTTTTTGCTATGTACTTATCTTCTTTAAGTTTGACTTGTGCTTCAAAATCCTTAATCTTGCCGACATCGAATTTGTTTTTTGCAAAACATGATTGATATTCGTTGATCATGTTCTTTAGTTCTTCTTGTCTTTCTTTATTTAAATGATCGATATTTATTTCTTTGTTTTCCATAATATGTGTGTTTGTTTCCGTTACTTCTTGAGATTCGATTATTTTTTTTTTTTTTTGAATGTTATTATCATCTTTTATTTCTATTATTTTATCAATTTTTCTTTGTTTTATTTTCAGGTTTTCATCTTGAATTAATTTGAATTTTTTTATAGCATCAAGACCTAGTAACATATCATAATTAAATTTGTCATTTTTACTTTATCCAATGCAAAGCATGGGTAAAGTATTGTAATCGCTCTCGGGGCAAGCGTGGCTTCAAAGGGTCCTCAGGTAAAGACTACGGAACCCATGGATTCAATTAAAGTCACAAATTGTAGTATTCATATAGGTTGAATTTTAACACGTGACGGTTTTGTCAAAAATTACATGGGGTCTCGTCGAGAGGCCAAAAAGGGCGATTTTTTCATTTAGTGCGTGCGTATGGATGTATGGATGTTATCGCTTTTTTGGCCCACGATTTTTTTCCACACCGTTGCACCGATTGAAATGAAATTGAAAACCTACCATTAGTTTAACAAAATGAAGCGCTGATTAGTTTTTGGTACATATCGGCCAACAAACATTAGTACTTTATTTCAGTACTTTTTTAGTTTTTTCTAAATATCTTGAAAATGACTTAACCAATTTTGATGAAATTTAATATCCTAATTAAGTACCTTGGGGAGCACAAAAAAGGTTAAATAAAGTTTTTAGTAAAATTATATTTTAAAGTACTTTACTCTAGAGTAAGATGGTACTTTTTTAATTTTTTAAATTCTTTAAAATTTATTCATTTGAAAGTTTTAATATAGCTCATTTAGCCTTGCTTAAGTAAGAATGGATAGGCTTCTCTCTGTGAAATGCTAAAAATTTGGGAGGAATTTTTATGAGTAACCATAGCAACTGCGTTGTTTTCTAATCCGTTACCTTTGCTGAAGACAGAGAAATCGATTTTAAACCAAAAATAGCGATTGATTCTTATCTAGTTCTTGAGGAATAATCATTCTATATTGGATTTTTGACGTTTCGGTTTTTATTAGTAACCATTGCTGAAGACATAGAGAAATCGACTTTAAACCAAAAATAGCGATTGATTCTCATCTAGTACTTGAGGAATAATCATTCTATATTGGATTTTTGACGTTTCGGTTTTTATTAGTAACCATTGCTGAAGACATAGAGAAATCGACTTTAAACCAAAAATAGCGATTGATTCTCATCTAGTACTTGAGGAATAATCATTCTATATTGGATTTTTGACGTTTCGGTTTTTATTAGTAACCATTGCTGAAGACATAGAGAAATCGACTTTAAACCAAAAATAGCGATTGATTCTCATCTAGTACTTGAGGAATAATCATTCTATATTGGATTTTTGACGTTTCGGTTTTTATTAGTAACCATTGCTGAAGACATGGAGGAATCGACTTAAAATCAAAAATAGCGATTGATTCTCATCTAATACTTGAGAAATATCCATTCTATATTGGATTTTTGACGTTTCGGTTTTTATTAGTAACCATTCCTGAAGACATAGAGAAATCGACTTTAAACCAAAAATAGCGATTGATTCTCATCTAGTACTTGAGGAATAATCATTCTATATTGGATTTTTGACGTTTCGGTTTTTATTGGTAACCATTGCTGAAGACATAGAGGAATCGACTTAAAATCAAAAATAGCGATTGATTCTCATCTAATACTTGAGGAATAATCATTCTATATTAGGATTTTTGACGTTTCGGTTATTATTGGTAACCATTGCTGAAGACATGGAGGAATCGACTTAAAATCAAAATAGCGATTGATTCTCATCTAATACTTGAGGAATAACAATTCACATTAGCTTGAGTTGTTTCCCATAAAAGAATTTAGTCTTTTTGATTTTAAGTCGATTCTTCTACATTTTCAGTAGAGGTTTCCATTAATAGTCAAAACATCAAAAATGGAATTCAATAAGGTTATTCCTCTAGTATTAGATAAGAATCGATCGTTATTTTTGATTTTAAGTCGTTTCCTCCATGTCTTCAGCAATGGTTACCAATAATAATCGAAACGTCAAAAACCTAATGTAGAATTGTTATTCCTCAAGTATTAGATGAGAATCAATCGCTATTTTTGATTTTAAGTCGATTCCTCTATGTCCTCAGCAATGGTTACCAATAAAACCGAAACGTCAAAAATCCAATGTAGAATGGTTATTCCTCGACTCTTAAATGAGAATTATTTTTGAATTAATGTCAATATGAACTACAAATTGCAAGTGATATCTGATTAATAATAAAGGAACAAACATATTAATATTTCAAATGAATTTGGATAAAGTTTAGCAACGATCCGTTGCAGTTTATTTATTACTATAAATTCTAGTTCATCTTCTTATTTCTCCGATTTTTTAGATTTAATGTATGGCCGGGTTTTATAGAAATCCATTCCACTTATAGACTTTAATAAGCTTTGCTATTATATAATTTTGCTTTAATTGTTCTTATTAGCTTCTCGTTGATTAATGAGCACGTCGACCCATTATCGTAGATAGCTTTTATAAGTTTATTTTTGTCTATAATTACCTTTATTTTGATAAGTGGCTGTAGGGATTGCATTTTTCCAGGTTCAATCGTTTTTTTGTTCGTCCTCTGATATTTGTAAATATTCATTTTCCGTTTCTTCCTCATTTAAATTTATGCTTTTCTTTATGGAAGCTGTGTTGTTCCAACATATTTGGGTTGAATGGAAGCGGTTTTTATATCCTAATTTTTCACATATTGCACATGGTTTTTTGTTCGGTATAGTTAATTTCTTGAAGTCTTCTTTTTTTGTAACTTCCAATCTTCTTCTTTCGAATGTCGAATTATCTATTTTCTTTATTTCTATCATAAGTTTTTCGATCGATGTTATTTCTTCAATATCTAATTTTTCTTGCATGTGGATGGGAAGGCCCATTACCATTAGATTGATTTTAGAAGTTGTAGTCATCTTATCTTCTATTTCTGTACATAGTTTTTCCTTAATCAATAGATAATCTATCAAAGATCCTTCTATATATTTGTAATTATATGCTTTTCTAATAGTTGACCAACCTTTTTTGAGAAGTGGTTTAGAAATGAGTTTTTCCATTCTATCCATGTTGAATTTTTTTTGTTCTTGCTATGTAATTCATACCAAATTTTTGCTGTGTCTTCCAAAAATTGTTCCAAAATTTCTATTTTGTGTTCTTCTTTCATGATTTTATGTCTGGAGCATTCCTTTTCATACTTTTCTATCCATTCACTTGCATTATTTTTCTTATTATTAAATTTTTCCAAGATGAAGTTCTTTTCAATTTTTTCATGAATATAGAATTTTTCTTCCAGTCTCGTTTCCAGTTCTTTAATTTTTTTTTGTAGGTTATCCTTCTCTTCTGATATTTCATTGTACTCCTCTAAAGGAATATTTTGGTAGCATACATTCTCTCCTTCATCGAAATAATTGTCTATTATATCCTTATTTAATTTAAGACTTACTTTTCTAAATCCATTTATTGGTTTAATTGCTTTAATAGCATTTATAACAATATTATTTGCCATTAATACTTGATGGTTTTGAATATCTCTGTTCTCTCTTGGAAGAATATACCACTGTTTTTTGTCCATTGATACTCCAGCCAATTCAAAAAATTTTTCTTCTTTTTTCACTATGTGTACGTGGAATTTTTGGGTGTCCATGTTTGCAAACGGCTTATTCAATTTGTAAGAGTGTGGATTGGGTAAATTGAACGTTAGACGATTCTGAAAGTATAGTAGAGTTTTATTTATAAATGCAATAGATAATATACAAGATAAGTTATAAATGATAGTTACCTGAAAGTATAG
>JALMQS010000132.1:1535924-1593827 GCA_024734495.1 Forficula auricularia | reverse complement strand
TTTTCATTTTTTTGATTATACACCCCTCCCCCCTATTTTGGGCGATTAGTTTTTTTGTATTTTTAAACTTCTGGGGTCCCACTGATTATGTATACAAAATTTGGTTGTGTTTGCTCAAATGGCCTAGATTTTTAATTTTAAACCCCCCCCCCTCCTACTCCCCTTAATTTTGAGTCGATATGAACCAAAATCTAATTAGCTCTTAATCTCAATGGACCAAAACTACGTGTGAAATTTGGTTTTGTTATTCACGCTAGTTTTTGAGCTAGCTCGTCCACAAAAATTTGGTAACGCACAGACTAACTAACAGACCAATCAGACTAACAGATATTTTGACAAAACAATTATGTATTATCTCGAAAAATATAATTTTTTTCGATGTTCACTTATCAGGTCTTTTTTGTAGAGTGAAATGCCATGGCTTCGCTCAATTTTTTTAATCAAAATAGTTTCAGCCGTTTTTGAGATATTTTGAAAAAAAGAAGGAAAAAAAAACACTTTTTTCATGCACGATTGCAATACTTGACCATACCCAGTATGGTAAAGTAAAAATGAAGTCCGTTCAGAGTAGAAATTAAAATACACAGTAAACCGGCATATGCTGACTGACATTTAATTAATCAATTTATTTATACTAATTTTTTGTTTTTTCTCTGTTGATAATTGTACACAATCCGACCAGCATATGGGTTGCTTATTATTTATTTCTTGAGTTTATGTTTTATAGACCTTCTTGTGCTGCTCAAAGAGTTTGTTGATAGCTAATTAATAACACAACAAAAAAGAGATTTTAATAATATTTCAAATAGGGTCAGCTTTCGTTCACAGTATTTATGAATTTTGAAAAACCAAATTCAGGATCAATCTTTTTCGATTGTTCTAGTAGTATAGTCTACCTAAAATTCAACTTTGTTCCTTGTCTTTTTCCGAGATGTTATTTGGAATAGTCTAGTTAAAATATTTATTAATATACAAATAATGTCTTTTTCTTAATTTTATTGGCAAATAAATTTTTTTTATTTAATTATTATTTTTATTATTATTTCATTTTCAATAAAAATTTTATTTTTGTTTGATATTATATCATTTATTTAGTATTCAAGTTATTATTTTGTTTCTTAATTGTTTTTGTATTTTAATTTAATATTTGAGTCATTTATTTTTAAAGTGGCCTAAGTTCAATTTCCAAATAAATATGTTAAACATAGATGTCTTCTTTTCTTATTTATAATATCACATAAAGATAAGAGTAAATAAATATTATATTTAATATTGTTTTACTATGAGTTAAGGATACTAGGTCACTTATTTCACATTAAAATTTAATGCGAAATAAGTGACCTAGTATCCTTAACTCATAGTAAATCAATATTAAATATAATATTTATTTACTCTTATCTTTATTAAAGATGTTTCACCTTGCACCAACACCACAATCTCTACTAATTATAATATCACAGTTAATAGAGTACAATATCCTTATGAATTCGTAAAAATAAATATATATAAACACATGTATTTATTAAAATATAAATACATGTATTTATTAAAATATAAATACAAATATCTCGAAATAACAAAAATCGTACTTTCAAATTAAACAGCTCCCTCCATTTAGCACAAAAAATATTATTTAATCAATTATTATTTATGTTATTTTATCTTGTATCATTTATGTTATTGTTTTATTCATATCTTATTTAAATTATTATTATATATTTGATTAGTTATGTCCAAGTCCATCGATTAAATTATTAAAGTTGTTATCAGGAAATAAGGAGTATATTTTTTATGAAGATAATATATATTTTATTGCCAACGTTTCATTAACTTTGTTGACTTCTTCAGGGCTCAATATTCCCTGCATATTTGTCATCAATTGAGGTTAATGATTTGCCTTGTTATGTTTACTTTTAGAGTGGCTTACCCGAAACGGGCGCCTCTCCACATACCATATACATGTGCTGAGTGTGTTTAGTTGTTTTACACAGATATATAGGACCTACTTTTATACGCCGGTTCCGAACGGCTAGTTCGGAGAGGTTTACTAGCCAATTATACTCTTGGTAGGTTGCCATTGCTTTCTCGAACCAGCGTACTTCAAATCAACGGCCCAGACACTCTAGCACTACAGAATGCCTATGTTTACTAAGAAAGAATAATTTAAAAAATGTCAAATATGAGGGAAGTGCACTATTTGACCCCTGAAGAAATCAACACAGTTGACGAAACGTTGGCAATAAAATATAAATTATCTGCATAAAAGATATAGTCGTTATTTCCCTATAACAACTTTAATAATTTAATCGATGGACATAAATAATCTTGATATTAATAATATTCTTATAATTGTAGAAGCCTTGAAGAAGTCAGCAAAATCGACGAAACGTTGGTTGAAAAATACAAAATATTATTCTTATGTATCGGAATTGAGGTAGAATAAGAAATACACTCAAAATCTTTGTATACCAGATAGCTTTCGGCTTATTTAATTAGCTAAATTATTAACTTAACTTAACCATATTATCTGCATACAAAATTATTATTTTATTTGTTGCTTTTTTTTATTTTCAATTTATAGTTGAGAAAACAACCCTGTACTATTCAATTTACCCTTGAACAACTAAGTCAGCTAGGCCAATATTTCTTTATTAGATTAAATTGTATCCATATTAAGAATAAATAATATATCAATTTAATTTTTAAGTCGAAAATCTAGTGAAATTTTAATTACCAAAATTGATGAGTATTTATTTATACATCTGCACGATTTTCCCTCCAAGTAGGTCAATTGACTATAAATGGCTCATTTATTAGTCGAGCAATATATATAAGCTTTAGCTTGCAGAGTGTCGTCCCGGGTTCGAGACTGGGCTAGCGCTTTGTATTGATCAGCAAGACCCTAGAGAGACTGTTTGGCTATTTCTAACGATTTTACCTTTTTTTTTACTCAACAAAGACTTTCAATAGTTTAAGAATTTCGTTAAATCTACTCTTATTAAACGAGCAAAAATTGTATATTTATTTGTATATATATTTTGTTTATATATTTGTATCTTGGTTCTATTTTGAAAACGACTTTACCGATTTTGATGAAATTCACGAGTTAGGGGGTTTTGGGGTGACAATTCGATCTGTCACGGTCTCATCTTCGACAAAATTGTTTTTGATGGGTTTTTTCGTAAATCAAATTAATTATTCTTAGGTAGACAAATCCAATTTTGTAAAAAAGGATACTATTTTTCCTTTTGTACCCAGGCAGACAATGGGTTGCCTCAATTCATTGTTTTAAAATGCCTTGAAGAAGTATTGTGATTGTGGATTTTAACATATTTTGTTCTCCATAAACGTTAGAAATATTAATAAACGTTTTATAATTGTTTTTATAAAGAACTTTATTTATTTAATAGAATAAAAAATAATCAAGAATTTATTTAAAAATATATTTTGCATAAGCAGGTCTCAATTTTTCTGAAAAAACAACACATTTTGATAGGTTTTATTTATTAACAATTGGATGAATAAAAATGAATCATATGGTTGAATCAAAACAGGTGCAGGAGGTGGGGTGCAGTGGTGAGGGATCCGGGGATAGGGCGAGGTTTCGGGGGTGGGGTCAAGCGGGGTGGGGGGGGGGCACAGTGGGCGAATACTATCTGTATTTGTATTTTTTTTAATTTGAAAACGGCTCTCATATAAAAATCGACCTTTTTATCAGAATTTTAAATTAAAAATAATATTGAAATAAAGGTTTTAACTGTAGAAGAAGGTACCGAGCATCGCTCGGTGCCTCCAGAATAGCTACAAGTATAATACTAGTACCTATTAGAAAATATATTTGGAATATGCAAAAGTACATAAAAGAATGTATTTATTTTAAAATTCGTATTTTTATGGTGAAAGTTAAAAATTTATTTCTTTTGATCCTTAGTAGAAACATCTTTTTAGATCTGCGAAAATCCTAAAGGAAAAAAGTTCGATTTATTATTTATTAATATGCATGTCAAAAGAATATTTTTTCTTTGATCTTGAATATTTAGGTTTAGCCTTTCTTGCTTTTATAGAATCTAATGGAACGTGTATTCGGACGACAAAAGTGGAAATTATCAAGTGGTCAAAAAAGCAAAAAGGTTTAAAATATGATGGAATATTTTGTGTTAATGATTTAAAAGCAGGATCATAAAGAAAAAATTTCCAAATTTTCTGCATTTTGGAACCATAAAATCTGAAGCTAGAAAGCCCATTTGTATTTAGAAGTGCGTTAGAAATATAAAGATTTTAACACCAAAACAATTTTTCTACAATCTTTTGTTCTTGAGTTTTCGTAGGTATTGAAATTCAGAAAATTATAAAGAAAAAAAATGCTTTAAAATAATTTTACTCCATGTTTCAGACATTTCTATATACGAATAAGAAAAAAATTGAATATTTGCTGAGCGTGCAAAGTAATTAAAATGTACAATTCCAGGTAGACAGACGGAATAATAAACCTGAGTTAGATTATTTAAATTTCCTGCAAGTTATAATAAATAACGATCTTCGAAAAATAAATTAGTCTTGTATATAGTCGAAAACATAGAAATTGGTGGTGTAAGAATCAGGATTATAAGAGGGAAAGAATTTTAGTCTTTTGAAGTCATAAAGATAAACCAATAAATGAATAAGTTAGATCGGATTTAAATTGAAAAGATTTTTACTTTATTCAATGCGAAGCATGGGTAAAGTATTGTAATCGGTCTCGCGGCAAACGCGACTTCAAAATCTCCTCAAGTAAAGACTACGGAACCCATGGTCACAATTAGAGTCACAAATTGTAGTATTCAATTAGGTTGAATTTTTGTACGTGACACTTTTGCCAAAAATTACATGGGGTCTCGTCCGAGAGGCCAAAAAGTGCGATTTTTTCAAGAAGTGCGTGCGGATGGATGGATGTGATGGATGGATGTTTTCGTTTTTTTTTCGTCCACGATTTTTTTCACATCGTTGAACCGATTAAAATGAAATTGAAAACCTACCATTATTTTAACAAAATGAAGCGCTGATTAGTTTTTGGGACATATCGGCTCGCAAACATTAGTACTTTATTTTAGCACTTTTTTAGTTTTTTCTAAATATCTTGAAAATGACTTAACAAATTTTGATGAAATTTAAATATGCTAATTAAGGACCTTGGGGACCACAAAAAAGGTTAAATAAAGTTTTTAGTAAAATTATATTTTAAAGTACTTTACTCTAGAGTAAGATAGTACATTTTTTAAAATTATTTATTATTTTATTTTAAACATGGACCGCAAATAGGCAGTGATATATGATTAATAATAAAAGAATAAAAATATTGATATTTCAAATGACTTTGGATAAAGTTTAGCAACGATCCGTTGCAGTTTATTTGTCAAGAGTAGTTGTTGATTTTTAAGAGGAAATCAATGAGGGTGTCCGGTGATTGATGAAAATAATCACATACTAATACATATATATAATTTTATAGTTTTTAAGATTTGGTCTCCATTTCCAATGCCTTCTTTATACATGTTTTATATGCTTTTCTCTTGAGCATGACCATTTTGTTGAATATAGATTATAAGTAAGTTCATTCAACTTTTAATAAATACTATTTTAGTTATTTTTATAGTATTTGTTGTAAAGCGAATTAGCCCTTTTATAAACGAATATCCGTTCAAAAAGTTGGTCATGCACAGAAAAAGCAAAATAAAATATTTATAAAGAAAGTCTGAAATTAAGGCCAACCCTTCAAAACTATGTATCTATATATGTGCCTAAGCCTATATATTGTTTATATATAGGTATATGTTTATTTGCATCAAGCAGAGGAGTCCCACGATTAATTTCTCTCTTAGATCGGATTGTTTCCGCCTTAACCAAGAACTGAGTGTTTTTGAATCATGTAACTATTTTAAACAACAATAATTATAATTTAAGGATTTTATAGAGATTTAAATAGATACATATTTAATTATAAAAATAAAATAAATAAAAATATAGTTAGATATATTAATTTTGTCACTTTTTCCCGCTTTAAAATAAAATTGTTCATATAGCCCCTAAAGCTTATGCAACTAAATAGGATGCTCTTCGTGCCTTATATCTACCCTAAAGGGAAACTTAATTTTATAGTTTGTTTAAAAAGATGGCTTCACACATATATACTTGGCATTCTAAAGTTAAGTTAGTTATTTTCTGTATCTGCTCATGATGGGTTGACAGCCCGAAATATAATATCTATATATATATATATATATATATATATATATTATAGAAAACTCTCTCTCGTTTATTTGTTACACGTGAAACAAGTGACCTAGAACTCATAGTGAATAATAATTTTCCAAAAATATTTTTACTTTTCTTTTAGTAAAAGTATATTTCAACTCGCACCAACACCAGACTATTTAATAATTAGTGAGTTAAGTTGTTTACTTTATAAAGAATAAATCAAAGACACTTCAATATCATAGGATTTTTCGATTTTGAAATACCATAAGCATTTATTTAGATCATGGCCTGAATAATATCCAGGAAAAGATTGAAATTAAAAACATTTGTAAGATTAGGGGATTTTAGGGATTTTTTAACATATACTTATAAACATTTTAAAATTTACTATAATAATTCAATTTTATTTTATTTTTTGTTTCAGGTAAGCACCATTATTCATTCTATTTAATGACGAATCCTCAAAAGAGTAAGTTTTAAATTTATTTATGATAAATAATCAATATGAATATATTTATGATCAATAATCAAGTATAAAAATCAAATACTTTTGATATTTCTGACTATTTCATTTTAAAATACTAGATTAATTAATAAATCATTACTTTCTTCCACTGTATAAATTATTTAACATATTTTTTCGATTCTTCAAATAGAATTGATAAAATAATAAATCCATTAAATAATTAATCGTGATCGTTAGTCCAATTTAGATTAATATTGATCACAAAAGGGCGTAGAGCAGGTAAAAAAGATGATATATGGGACTTATAGCAATATTTCTAAAGAAAAAACAAACATATTTAATTAAAATTTAACCCGAAGATTTGACTATCTTTTTACTTTACCAAACAGTATAGTCAAGTATTGTAATCGTGCATGAAAAAAGTGTTTTCTTTTATAAGTTTTTTCGAAATATCTCAAAAATGGGTGATACTATTTTGATTAAAAAAAATTGGGCGAAACCATGGCATTTCGGTGTACAAAAAGTCCTAATAAGTGAACATCAAAAAAATTATATTTTTCGAGATAATAACTGTTTTGTCAAAATGTCTGTTACTAGTCAGTGAGCTCCCTGAAGTCTATAAGTGTAAAAACTAAAGTCTATAAGAAGTTTTTGCCCTTTTAGACTTCTGGAAGCCCACTAATTATGTATACAATATTTGGTTGATTTTGGTCCAAATGCCTAGATTTTCATTTTTTGACCTGCGCTCCAATTTTGGGCAGTTAGTTTTTGAATTTTTAGTCTTCTGGGTGCCCACTGATTATGTATACAATATTTGGTTGAGTTTGGTTCAAAGTTCTAGATTTTTATTTTTTGCCCCTACACCCCTAAATAATTATAAATAGATTTATTAAATATTAAATATAAGAGAGGGGTCAGGCGTATGGTAAAGTCATGTGGATGGCCACATCAGTTTTTTCTCCTATAAGTAAAAGCACCAATAGTGGCGCAATTTTTCAAAGTTGGATAAGCTAATTTTTGCCATTTTCTTGCATCTGGCCCAGTACAGATACAGGCCCACTACTGGAGCGTTTACCTTATATGTTATACTTATACGGAATAAATTAAATAACATAATTTAAAATTACCATATCTTAAAGATTTTTATATATACGTATACAATTTTAATTTTCCCCAAAAACATGGCAAATTTCATTTCTTAAATCAAATAAATTAAGACCCACCGAATATATAGACCAGAAGTGGATCTTCAGTCACTCTCGTGCGGCTCTTGCACCTTCTTGAATAATACTGATTTTAAAAAGTACAGGGTGTGGCATAAAGATCTACCACATTTTGATGAGATATAAAAAAATGAAAAATTTTTGTAAAGAACATAAAATAATGTTTTTTAATGTATTTTAAACATTATAAGACCAAAGGGGGGAGTGGTCAAAAATGAAAATTCTAGCCCTATCGACCAAACTCAACCAAATTTTGTATACATATTCTGTGGACTCCCAGACGGCTAGAAATTCAAAAACTTATACCCAAAACGGGGGATGATCAAAATTGAAAATTCTAGCCCTTTCAACCAAAATCAACAAAAATTTTGTATACCCAGAGGGCTAGAAATGCAAAAACTAACCACCCTAAATGGGGGGAGGTTCAAAAATGAAAATTCTAGCCCTTTCGATCAAACTATGTATACAAAATTTCGATAGTTTTTGCATTTCTAGCCTTCTGGGGATCCACAGAATATGTATACAAAATTTGATTGAGTTTGATCAAAAGGCCTAGAATTTTTTTGTTTTTTTTGACCCCCACCCTCCCCTTTGTCTGATAATGTTAAAAATACATTTATTTTCTTTTCAAAAATATTTTTTTTTTCTAGTTAAATTTTTTCATTTTTTTATACCTCTTCAAAATGTGGTAGATCTTTATGCCTGTATACTAGTAATAATTAAATTAAAACAATAATAATACAAAAATTATTTTTGTAATGTTATAACTAAGTAGATCAAAAAATATATGTTACTTCATTTATATTTTATAAAATAAAAAACATGTATCTTTTTTTAATAAAACATTAATTAATCTCGAAAGAATGTGGCTCGCTTTGAAACAGTTTTATAAATTTGCGGCTCCCAAAGTTAAGGTTAGTGGCCACCCCTGATATAGACTATAGACAAATGGAAATGAATAAAATTATTGGATAAAAAATACTTGGTAGGTTTCACATTAAGAAATAAAAAATAAAAGGAATTTATTTTTGGAGAATCTTCAATATCGATATATATATATTTCGTATATAAGTTACTTTCTGTTGCTCCTGAAGATGGGTTAGTCACCCGAAATATATATATCGAGATTAAAGATTCTCCAAAAATTCGTTTTATTTTTTATTTCTTAATGTGAAACCTGCCAAGGATTTTTTATCCAATAATTTTAAAAAATGTTTCACCAAGTACCAACACCAAATTCCTTAAAAACTAGGAAATAAATAAACTTTTATCTACCATTGAAATGAGAAAGAATACTATATATAGGACGCTATGAGTATGGATATAAATATTCATTGACATTTTTAAAGATTATTTATTTATTAATTGAATTAAAGATTAATAAATTTTTTATAAAAAAATAATAAATAATAAAAAAAAAAAAAAATCGAAACTTTCCAGAGAGCGCAGTAACCGATTAGGGGTTGGTCTCAGAGCTGATTAAGATTGCTTAACTTTTTTGATTGATCTAGAAGTGGCCTAATGCAATTAGCCAAGGAAGAGAAACCGGATGCGCCCGAAAATTAGCCTTTAAGAATTTCATTTCCCAGACCTGTGCCACATGCTATAAAAGAGAAAGCCGGCTGACAAGTCTGGACAGGCACTCCGTATGTTAAGCATAGTCTAATTAGGAATGTATTGCAAGGGAATGATATATATAGATATACGGTTAAATAGGAATGTAAATAATTAATAAATTTAAAATTTCCATAAACAAAATCAAAGAAATATTAATAAAATCGTATTCTAGAGGTTATTAGAAGCGTCTCGAGTAAAATAATTAACATTATGATGTAAAATTAATAAATTAATCGGTTGACATTTTGATAGAAATATTTTTAGAAATTTTTTTCTCCGTTATTATGGCATCAAATCAAATTTGGTTTTCTTCAAAATGTGCAGAAAATTTAATTGTTTGATTTGATTAATTGAATTTCAATTTAATTCTTGAATAAATGTTTATGAAGGGGTCAAACAGCGATTCGTTAGTGTCGATTTTGACATTTGATTGAATGGTATATATATAGAAGTTCCAAATTTCTACTATTAAGACGAAAGTCTAGAGAGTAACTGAGAGGCTCTCTTAGCAAGGAAACAAGGCGTTTTGCTAGACGATGATCGAACGGAACGTTAATATATGTTTCTAGGCTGCGAAGCAGCCTAGAAACATATAATATATACAAGATTCTCATAGAATCTAATCTTTAATAAATCACAAGATTATTAAATATTTTTTTACCTTGTCTAAGTATATCTTCTTTAAATATTTTTGTAGTAAATATTTTTATCGAGGAGTGATCCGCCATTGGAAGTAGGTGTACATCTCTTTGGAAGTATTTTGGAAGTACTTGGAAATATTTGAAAGTACTTGGAAACTTTGGAAGTGCTTGAAAATATTTGGAAATATTTGGAATTACTTGGAAATATTTGGAAGTACTTGGAAATATTTGGAAGTACAAGTGGAAGTAAGTGTACAGCATATTATGTCGTGGTTCATCCCTCGATTTTTATATTATTAAATATTTTTTATTATTAGTTTACCTTACTTCTAATAGATGTCATTGTATTAGTTCTGGTATTACATATTTTAATTCCTAGTCTATGTAATAGATGGCGTTGATTTTTTAGGGCTCCAATCAAAAGTAAAACAGAACACTATTGTAATATTGATAGCAATGATGCTCTATCTGCTGTATGTAAGAGTAACATCATTACATGTTGATTAGGAGAGAATGGATGTATGGGCAGAATTTTTTTATAAATTTTTATGTTCATAGGTTTGAACAAAATTCCGTTGGGTGTGATAAGGCGGCCAAGTGCGAGTCGGACGTTGAGTGTGTTCCGTACATTATAACTTTCAAAATACTTAAGCTATCAAATTGGTTCTTAATAGTCATCTATTAAGAGAAAATGAAAAAAATTTCATTATATTAAGTTAAGCCCTTTTTAAACGTCGACAGGTAATCAATCACTAAAATGGGACCACTTTTGGAGCTCTCTTCACTGTCATTTTAAATTGAAATAAATTGAAAAAAATTAAATCTTAAAATAATAAATATAAATAAAAGTAAAAAAACCAACTTTTTTCCAAATTATTAAAGAACAAAAGGTAAAATGAATGTTTTTAGATCGTACAATTCCTTATATCAACATGAAAGAAAACAAGGAAAAAATATCATAGAAGCTTTGAACTTATCTAGTACTTTTGCCAAATTCATTAATAAGAATTTCAATATCCAGCTGCTTTAAAAAGTCAGATTCTAAAGAAATGATGCCAAAATTTTCTAATCGATCCTGCCCCATTCTAGATTGTAAGTAATCCTTTTAATTAACAAAATAATCTCTCAACCATAGCTGCAGAAATCTGTATAGTTAACAGAATAAGTTAAATTATTTATTGTAATATAATTGAATGTTTCTATTACAGAAAGGTCGTAGCAAGAAATAAATTTCGGGGGGAGGGGTTAAGCGAGTATGGATAAAGGAGTATATCTACTAATAGGTGTAGGAGACATGACCTCCCTGATCCCCACATTGCTTTTTTATCAGAGTATTTTTTTTTTTATTAAATTTTTATTGAACGTTTATTTATATCCTGTAAAATTTCGATCCTTACTTCAACATATTTTTAGGAGGGGGGGTTCTAACAATACCCTCCCATTCAGAAATGAACAGTAGTGCGTTCTAGTTTATCTTATTTTATATACAAATATTATATTAAGAGAAAGTTTGGACTCACGTAACTTCAGACCCCCATAATCAACTTTCCAATGGAAAAAATTTCTGATATTTTGGACTTAAGGATGTTTATTATTATTTTTATTATTTTATTAATTAATTACGGTTTCATGTAATCATGTGAAAATGTGTATCTTATCCTCATGAACTAATATTAGAAAAAATTAATTTTGAATAATTTATTAAATTTCAATTAATTATAAAATTAACTGAGAACGTATCAAGACTTGAAACTAATTTTCTTCTAATAGTAAGAAATGCAACTGAGAAAACGCTGTTTCGATATCTCTAATATTTTTGCGAAATATTCAATTTATAAAAAATTTATTCTTTTATTTTTTCATTCATAACCAACTTCTTTGCTTTAAATCAATGAACCTTGATTTACTATGAAATGTTTTTGTTGTATTTTTTGTGTGAGTGTCTATGTGTGTGTTTTTATAGTTGTATTGCCGTCATAAAAATTCCTTTAGGCCTTTAAACTTAAATCCTGCATAAATTAAAGGCAATAAATAATCAATTAGCCCAGTGACCTAAAGAAGAAAGGTGTTTACACTATGTGGATAAATATATCCTAGTATTTATTAAAAACAATAACAAAAAACAAATAAGTCATTAATATTTTATAGTCAAAATTCAAATAAACTGAATTATTTCAGAAATGGTTGCTCCTATCAAAAAAATACAAAGGAACATTTTTGTAGAGAATACTCTACAAATATGAATTTGACTATTCTGAACTATGACCAATAGAAAACGAGATATTATGAAAAAAATATAATTCGTGATTTTATAACACCGGGGGGAAGAATTTTTTACAGGGATACCAAACAATGTGATATGATAAAGAAATAATTTTTTTTTTTTATTTTCGACCATACAAAAAATTCGAACCTTTACAAAATAATTTGCTCAAAATTTTAATACAATTTTTGATTTGGGAGAAATTAATACATATAGTATGTGAAATTTCGGATTTCTAACTTATTTATATTACCAGCTATAATCATATTATTGTAGACTATTTAATTAAATATTATGTGTATGGTAAAGTTACATGGATGGTCACATCAGTTTATTTTGAAAATAAGTTGGATTTTTTTTCAAAAATACAACTCACAGTATAAACCAAATATATCAAGAAATAATTTATATTTAAGGTCAAAATCTAAGATTTAAGTAGAATTTTTTTACATTGCATATCAGAGAGCTTCGTCCCCTCAGGAGTTGAACCCGAGTACTAACACGCTTGCCGGGCTTGTTAGTTCGCCCTTCGAAACAAAAACACACTCTGACATGCAATATATTTAAAAGAAGCCAGAAATTTTTACTCCATTTTTTTCAGTTAGAATTGAATGGAGTAAAAATTTCTGGCTTCTCTTAAATACTCGTATATATCAAGTCAGAGTGTGTTTTTGTCTCGAGGGTCGAACTAACAAGCCCGGTAAGTGTGTTAGTACTCGGGTTCAACCCTGAGAAGAGGAAGCCCTCTGATATGTAATGTAAAAATATTCTACTAAATTTCAGATTTTGACCTTAAATATAAATTCTTTCTTGAAACATATTTATTATCTTAACAAATCTAATACAAAAATTTATGAAAATTATTTTAATTTATTCATTTTCAAATCAAAAGAAGAGGAGATCGAGCCTTTGATTAATTGAAATATGGTATAAATAAATAAATAAATATAAATATATATTTATAATATTAACTTTAAATTAAGAAAAATTTAAACGATGTAACAAATAACGAATGGTTTAATTCCACGTGAGAAGGGAGTCGATTCACGTAAAATAATAACTTTATATTTAGATTTTTTTTTAAATTTAAAAAACTCACTTATTTTCATTTGTAAAATAATATTATGAAAACTAAAAGAAAAAAAGAAAAAGAAAATGAAGACAAATTTATGGTTGATGTATATGCCAGATAATTGTAAATATGCAATTTACTAAAATGAATGAATTTATAATGAAAAAGAAAAATTAAAAAAACAGTATTTGTCTTTATAAAACAGTATCGAATAATTTTCGTTTTGGTCTAAATATAATCATAAATTAGGATTATTTTTAATTATCTATTTCGTTTAAATAAAAAAAACAAAAATAGAATTATTTTATTTTGTATTATTTATAATATCTTAAATTCATATTGAATTTTTACTTAAAGATTATTAGCAAATACCTTAAAGGATTTCGAAAAACAGGCGCGTTTGGGGTGAAATAGGGGATGATTTAGTTCGCAAATTTCCCGTCCAGATGGAGAAAGCTGAAGGGATGCTAACCAGGGGTGGCTGAATCAAACATTGATTTCTATATATAATCAAATATACTGACTTCCTTTCTGAGTACTCTAAATATTTATAATATTATTTGTTTTATAGATAAATCCACTAAATAATATTTCTAAAATTCTTAAACATTTTTCGAATTTATAGGTTGGTTGTTGCTTTATATTCCTTTCATTATGCAACGTTTTTTCTTTTTTAAAATTCCATTGATGAAGAGACAAATTCTCCCGAAACGTTTGGCATGCCAATAAACGTTTGAAGATTGATTTTACAAAAGATTTATATATATTTACATAGACTAGAAAATTAAGTCAGAAATAGGAGTGTAGAGAAACACTATTTATGAAATTTTTCATAAGTGAGAGCTGATTTTCTAAACCTAATCATGTTTATTTCAAAAATTTTTGCCCCGGGTCCATTTATAGTAACTATGTAGATTCTAATGTTGGTGACTTATTGATTATAGTATGTCTCATCAGAAGCATGTGTTCTAAAGTACTTATCTGTTATGAGTGGCTGAAGTTACAAATTTTTGAATTTATAATACTCAGATTTTTAAAAACCTCAGTAATTGACAAAAAAATTTTAAAATTATTATTTTTAAATTAGTTTTTAGTAGAAAGTCTCACATGTTGATTTAACATTTCCCAGAACACAATGTATATGTAAAAACAAATGATGAATATAGATCGATTATTTAGTCAAAACCATATGGAATTCAGTATAACTTATATTTTAAAAATATTATACAAATAATGATAGAAAATGTAAAAGAATTTTCAAAATTTGGCGCCTTACATATCAGCTGATAGGAATGAATTTTGCTCCTCGTCCCATAGATGGCAACACTTGCTTTTTTCCGAGAATTGATCGAAGTACTTCAAACTAAAGTAAGAACTAAGAAGTTATACTAGTATATAATCGCCGCACCGATCCACCGATTAAATTATAGAAGAAAAATACTATTAGTATACATTTAAAATTTTTCTTTTTAAACGCACTGGTAGATTTAATGATGTGGATTGATTGAAAGCCAGAATAGAAATAAATAAAAATAATATTTCAAACAAAAGAATAATTACACTGCCCAACAATGAAAATGCTTCGGGCTCAAAAATAGCTGATTCTAATGTATTTCCACCTGCTGAATTCAAAAATCACCATAAAGATTACCGATTAGCTCTTGTTTTGGAGATATAATCGATCAAAACGGTGAAAAAGACTTTTTGACCTATTTTCGAGTTCCGTTAGATATTAAACAACAATATTTGAGATCACATTATTTTGTTGAACTAATAGAAAACATCCTCTTGGATTTACAAATTACCACTTGTTTGTAGCTCAATTAGAACTCGAGTTATAACTAAAAAACCAAAATTACGTGATTATAAAGGATAATAAACATTAATAAAGTAAAGGGAGTGTAGTTTCAGAGTGAATGAAATAAAACTCAAAGAGGTGTATACAATCTCAATATATTTCGGATTATTAGTCCATCATCAGGAGTTTACAGGTTAAAAACTAATCTGTAAATTCCTGATGGACTAATAACACTGGGCAACAAAAAAGAGGCAAGCTAAAAAACGACGATCTGATGAAGGCACCACATAAATCTCTTCAGACACGACCATCTGTGAATTATTATTCCAGCAATGTAGAACTCTTAGAATGTAACTACAATTTGTAAAAAAATAAAATGCACTTTCAATGTTGTTAGCATATGTAATTAAAATGTATCTTTTTCTCTTGATCCGCCACCTACTGTATTTCACAGAAACTAGAGCTAAGAAAAATTTTTCATTGTCATATTCGTTTTTCTCAACCCAAAATTGGTAGGAATTGACTCATCAAGTGCTCGAAGCATTTAAAAATTATTTTTTTGTTGCCCAGTGTTATTGGAAGGTTTTATTTTTTCGGTTTTTCGGAGGACCTTCCCTTCTTCTTCATTGTTCAAAAGGGTCAATGAAGAAAGCATGTATTACTTTACTAGTGCCTTAAGGCAGGAAGGGAAAATACTACATTATTGGATAAAAAATACTTGGTAGGTTTCATCTTAATGTGAAACCTACCAAGTATTTTTTATCCAATAATTTTAAAAAATGTTTCACCAAGTACCAACACCAAATTCCTTAAAAACTATAAAATACTACATGATTCCTTCATTCACCCTTTTAAACTCTGAAGAAGGAGCGAAGATTCTCCGAAACGTCGGTTTCAAAAAATTATTAAATATTAAATTTTTCCTGTCAATTAAATACCGCATGCATCATGATGTAGTATTTTATCAATAACTAAAATCAATAACAGATTAAAACCATTAAATTAATAATTATTAATCACAAAGGGAAATAAAAACGAGATAAAAAAATTCAGGAGGTGGTGGAAGAATGAATTTGCATTTGAAAAAAAAGTGTTCTACATTTAAATTTTAAATTAATTTCTATTCAATTGCGGCCCCTTTAATTGTACCTGTGAACTATAATCACATTTTTTATTCATTTTATTACGTGGTCTATAATATAACCAATTGTATTGCAAAAGGTAGAGTTTATGGTCTTGTTGTGAAATTGGTAACGATTTGCG
The DNA here is from genome assembly GCA_024734495.1 of Forficula auricularia. Taxonomy (NCBI): domain Eukaryota; kingdom Metazoa; phylum Arthropoda; class Insecta; order Dermaptera; family Forficulidae; genus Forficula; species Forficula auricularia. Next base: position 1,577,250 of record JALMQS010000132.1, on the reverse strand, counting down.
CAAAGTTCAATTGAAAACAGAAAGTTAGACATTTGTTTCTTCTTTCATGTAATATAAATTTAATTTTGAACGATTGTATTCAAAGATCATTTTTTATTAAAAAAGAAGTATTATAATCGAATTTAACTTACCGAGAATATATTGAAATGGTCCATTCAATAGAAACAATAGCAAAAGTTTGGTCAAGGAATCTGAAACAAAATAACAATAAAAAAAATTATGAAATTATTGAAGCTTTGTTAGTTTGGGTGTTTTTTAGTTTGTCTTAGAGATTTAAACCATTTTTTCCAGTCTTTATTTTTAAGAGCCAATGATTCTTCTTCTTTTAAGTGCCATATCAGGTCTCTCTGACGTTTTGGCTCTTCTCCACATATATCTGTGCTGAGTGTGTTTAGCTGTTTTTACACAGATATGCGGGACCTACTTTTTAACGCCGGTTCCGAAAGGCTAGTTTAGAGAGGTTAGGCAATTATACTCTTGGTAGGTTGCCATTCCTTTCCAAGAGGAGGCGACTGCAAATATCTGATCTGCCGAGACTCAGTCTCGAACCAGCGTACTTCGAGCCAACGACCCGACACTCTAACCACTGGCCCACAGTTAACTCTTTTTAAATTTAATTTTTCCAATTTCCATCGTCATTTTTTACCCCTTAAGTTCTGAGACGTCAAATAATATAATCAAATCTTAAATAAAAACATAAATAACTTTTTGCGAACTCCTCTTGTTTTATATTGAGTACCGAATTCCAGAAGGACAAACACACAGATACACAAAGCAAGACAGTAGGAAAAATAATGACAGCCATTACTAAACGTAAATAAGCTAGCAAAGTGCGAGCCGGACTCGAATGTCGAGGGTTCCGTTACAAAATAAAAGAGATTTTAAATTGTTTCTTATCACTTCTGAACGTTAGAGATACCAAAATCACCTAATAATTGCCACTGCCATTTTAAAGTGAATTAAATAAAAAAATATAAAATAGCCTAATTCTACATTTCTATTTTGCAGGGATACTTCACATTCTATGCTAAAAAATATTTTTTTATTTTTGAACCCACAAAAAATTCGACCTTTCCAAATGATCATCGGATTAAAATTTTGATGCCATCTATGATTTTGAGGAAAATGTATATAACTTATACATAATTTGAAAGTTTATATTGGGAAAATAAGGACAAGTTTTTTATGTGTGACTTTTTTATTTATCCACCAACGTTTCGTCGACTTTGCCGACTTCTTCAGGGCTTCAAATAGTCATGTCACACATTCGTTTAAATTTTCTTTTTACCTTCGTTACCATTGAAGGCCATCAGAATACAATTTTCAAAAGATATTTGGCACATTCACAAAAAACACAATTTTTTTTCTCTTTTTAATAACAACCTTATCAATATAGAACAGAACAGTAATCACTTCTTACAAAAAAATAGAATAGAATATTTTTCTTTTTATCCCTATATATAAAAATCTCAACTTCGAAGTTATTATTTAAAAAATTTAAACTTTTCAAGTCCCAGAACGCTTGCCAGTTTGAAATAAACTTAAATATAATAAACTATTAGAAATTTATTTTTTATTTTAATTATCTTGAGAAAAAATATTTTGTGCATTTTAGAACCCGAAATTCGAAAGGAGAAATCACTGGGGTTGTCCTTTGCTTGATCCAAATAAACATATTATACATAGCTTAAATTGAAAGTTTCTTTTTGACGAAAGTAACATAATTTTTATAAATTGAAGGAGACAATAAAAGTGTGTCTTCTGCTTGAAAAATAAATTTTTAATTTATTTTTCCTGCAGAAGACACACTCTTTTATTGTCTCCTTCAATATACATAACTATAGATTCTAAAACTAGGAAGCCTAAAAAAATCCAATTATTATATGGAGAGCTCTTGAACTGTAGTAGCTAATGAGCTAAAATTTGACATAAAATAATAAAGACACACTTTTGTGTTTTCAGCCTTCAAGATCAAAATAATTGTCAAATTACATACATTTGCATAGAGCATACTGAATATTGAAAATGTTTTTACTTCTTTGCCTATTAATTTTAAAAGAAAATTTTTCGATATTTAAAGTGAAAGTGCATGGTTATATATTGAGGGAAAGAAACTAAGAATTGAAAAAATTTTGTTTCGCCGAGAGTAGCAGAGCTGTTGATTCATAAAGAGAAATCAATGAGGTTGTCCTCTGCATGATGCAAAAGACATATACAAATGAATATGCAATTTCGAAAAGGCACATGTCTGGAAATTTAAAATGTTCAGGAATTAAAAAAAAACAAAAAAAAAAACAATTATTTCCTAAAGTAGTGTAAAATTTATAAAATTTATTTTTGAGTTACATTTTGGGGGCAGTAAAATTAATAACCAAGTTGTGCCTTTTTCAAGCATAGTAGGTTCAGGGAAGCTTTTAGATTACATTTATATGAAAAAGTGTATTGGTCAAAATATGTCCTTTTCGAAATTGCATATTCAAATATATACCAAATATAAATATGTATATAGAAATTGATTTGTTTGAGACCATAGTTTCGAAAGTTTTAGCTTCATCATCAGTCTTTTTAATAGAAATATTTTCTGTTATTCAATTACCCGATTGAGAATAGAAATTTCGTTTTGTTGTTATAGCACTATTATTTATGGTTTATCGTTTATGTGGCTACCTTGCTATAACAACAAAACAAATTTTCTATATCCGATCTAATGAGAAATAACAAATAAAATATTCCTAATTAAAAAGACTGATGATGAAGGTCAAACTATCGAAACTATAGTTCCAAACAAATAAAATATGTATATACATATTTATGTTTGGTATATATATGTATGTATATGCTTAATGGCATCAAGCAGAGGACTCATTAATTTATTTTTATTAAACTGAGGATTCTTTTAGATATCTACTCAGTTATAAACGTTTCGCGTTCCAGCAGTGGGTTCCTAAATATTAACGATAGCTAGTACATTGTTTATGTACTACATTTCTTTCTGTAATAGATTTAACAAGAGCAGGCTTGTTACTCTCTAAACACCTCAATTATATCAGCGGCTGAGTGATAAAGGAATTACGCAATCGTCCATTTGCTCTCGAATCATCTTGTTAATACTAATCGCTTTACCTCTTGCAACTTTATTATTTATAAGCTTGAGAACCGCTTGACTGTTTATTCATGTACCTAGAAAAGTACAATTCGATAGGTGAAGTGTTTGCCATCATTAAAAATTTTATTTTAAAAAATTAAAAAAATATACACTTTATATCAAATTCACTAAAAAGTAGAATATTATCAATACGCAAAAAAGTTCACACGGGGCCGTCCATAAATTACGTCACGCGAATTTCAAAACTTTTAGACCCCCCTTGAGGAGTCGGATTGTCCGAGCTGGGTAAGGCGCTGGCCCCGCATCAGCATCGTTGATGACGATGTTCAAGCTGGAGACTCGGGTTCGAGCCTGGCTAGCATATAAAATTTCAACCGGCTAAAACTCGGCTCCCTCACTAATCCTACTAACACTTTACTGATATGCTGTCTAAATGGGCTTTGTTCCCGGTGACAATAAATAAATAAAAAAAAGACCCCTCCTCCCCCTGTGTCACATTTTCATTGACCCCCCCTGTATTGGGACGGATAATTTGTCACAAATATGAGACCCCTCTCCGTCTGACTTAATTTATGAACGGCCCCTACTCAGATGAGTAAAAATACAAATTTATTTTATTTAGCCTTTTAGCACCAGTCACGATTAATTTTTAGTAGTGTAAGTATGGGGTCATTCTTAAAGTACTTCTCGCAAAATTTCGCGAATCCCTTAAACAATCTCTAAAATAGAAAGGATCAAAATTACATACTACAAAAAAAAAAAAAAAATATTTTAGTTCATATTTTAGATTTTATTTATCAACAATTGATTACAAAAGAATGAATGAGGTGAAGTGAAAATAACATTAAAGACAATAGAAATAAATTATCTAATAAAGTGACCCCCTCAGCCTTCTGGAGAAAATACTCCTATGGATAGGAGTGATTTAGAAGTCATCCTAATAGCTGAACATAAATTGATGCATTTAATATTTCATATATCTCAATAGAAATACAGAGAAATCCCTCAAATCCCAACTAATTGGGGATGTAGCCTGTTCGGATTAGCCGAAAGCAGCTTCGACAATTGATAACTGATATCAAGCGAAAGATTAAGTGATATTTTGTGTGTTTCTATTATTATTTCATTGTTTTTGCAAAGTGATTAATCTAAAGTATTTCAATAACCAACTTTTACCGTTTTTCTATCCTGGTTAACATAAGTATGTAGACACATTTACAATTTGTTAGGTATGCTAGCTGTACCTATTTGTTAATTTTTGAACTAATTATTTAAAATAAGGTTATAATGTAGAATATTTATATAATTGTTTTATGACTAAATAAATAAGTTTCTCTTTTATGCGTTCTGTATTCCGGTGTTCGGATTTGAGGGGTTTCACTGTAGGTTTCATAAGGTATTCTTAACATAACTAATTCGGGACATAAATCATACAAAATTTTTGGGCCAAATTCAAATTCGCTATGGAAAACTAGACTCAAAATTTTAATTTTTTTCTGATTATTTTTAACAAATTAATTAGTTCATTAACAAAATCAGTATCATTTGAAAATAATTCTATTTCCGTGATTAATGGAAATCTCCACAGATTTTCAACTACATTTTTTTCTGGAAACCATATATCTTTTTTGTTTTTGCTTTTCGGCCCTTCTAGCCATCAGCCAATTTAGAATACTATTATTTAATTATGACTTCTATGTAGGGATCAGATTTTTAGCCGGTTGACTCGAGTCGGATTCGAACCCGGGCCCACTTGATTAGCAGGCTTGTACGCTAACCTCTGGCCTAACCCAACCCCCATTTATCTTTGTTGCGTTTGGACAAAATTTCCAAAAACATTCAAAAGTTGGTAAATTTGTATGTAAATCATGAAATTTGGTTATGTTAGATAATTTCTTCGGCTTTTTTGTATATCTCTCTTGGCAAGAAAATTTTTTCAAATTTTAAAAACTGTTTTTTTTTTCAAAAACAAAATTCAAATAACCACATTTTGTTTGAGCTTAATCAACTTTTATAATTAATTTTAAATATATTATTTTTATGATGTTTTGTTATTGATAAGGCTTAAGTGTTAACTGCTATGATGTTTTATCATATAGAAAATATTTAGTTAGATTATGCGGTAGGTATATAAGCGAAAACATTTCATAAATAATATTTTTGTACATATGCTAAGTACTTTTAAATATAAATGTTTAGAAATTGTGAATAATTGATTTGGCTGTTCAAATGAGCATAGATATTTAATTATCATTCATAGAAATCGAATCAAACTGTCCTGTGTTCATTGTGGGTGTTTGATTGATGGAATCGCGGCTCATGAAGGGTAGACAGTTGATAGGCCACCACTCTTATCAATGGATTCCACGAATTCAAACTCAGTACTCTTCCTGTACTATTCGATTTCAAGGAAGGCGCGTTGCTGTTTTTCTAAAAATTCCACCCCCCTAGTTAATCCCTTTTTGCCCTTCTATTCAAATGAGGACTCATTTATCAAATTGAATCTCTCTTTTTTTGACAGGGATAATTTAAAATATATATCTATATAATAAAAATGAATTTCTGTATCTTTGTAAGCGCAGATCTCTCAAATGCCTGGACCGATTTGGCTATTTTTTTTAATGTTCGTAATAGTCCAATTCAGGTTAATACGTAAAAAAAAAATTAGAAAAGTTGCCCGGAAAATTGGAAAATTCAGGAAAAACTAAAAAAAATTCAGGTTAGCCAACATAGCTTGCCAAACAATAAAAGAACTAAACTAGCAAAAAAACTATCTATTTTTTTTAAAGTACATTTAAAAACAAAAATTAAAAAAAAAACGTCATGATAACTAAATTTTTGAAAAGGTTATGGTTATTTAAAAAAGCTATTTTTTTAAAAATTCCTAACTTCTTTTGGGTTGCGTGAAAAATTCTGAAATTTGGACCAAACTCAACCAACATCAGTAAATTCTAGTTGCCATAAAGGTATTAAGTGAAACGTGTTTTAACTAGTAAGAAGTTGTTCTTATTAAAAACCAGTTTTTACTGCAACATATACATACCTATACCAAATATAAATATGTATGTATTTGTATGAGAGTATAGTTTCGAAGGATTGACGTTCATCATCAGACTTTTTAATTAGAAATATTCTATCGTTTATTAAAGGATAAAATATTTTTAGTTAAAAAGACTCATGATGAAGGTCAAACCTTCAAAACTATAGTCTTAACAAATAAATTATATATCTAGTACTACTAAAGGGCATATATGTGCCTGTGTCTGTGGCTATGTCCGGCCCCAGCTGGTAGCCCAGACCTCTAGACAAAGAAACGTGAAATTTGGAGAGGATATTACTTTTCTGACATAGGGATTGACTAAGAAAGGATTTTTCGAAATTCGACCCCTTAAGGAGTAAAAAAGCCCCAAAATGTTTTTTCATAGTTTTGCAACATCTCTTAAACTCGAAAAGATATCGATGATGGTTTTTGCTTAGAAAAGTGAAGTATTAAAAAAAAAACATTTTTGAGTATTTTGCTCTAGTTGCTTTTAAGTTACCAGGTGTACAAGTGTGGAATGGGGATTTTTTTCTAAAAAACATCTTAAATTGGGAAGAATGATAAAAAGTGCTTTATTCAACGTATACTCGATCGCTTTTTATACATTTTCCCATCTTTCGGGCAATTTGTGAATATCACGCCAGTAAAAATCTTCCACTTTTGCTACGAACCATTCAACGAGCCATTTTTCCACATCTTCGTACGAACCAAAGCGCTTATATTTTCTCAAGTGTTCCGGTTCTTTTCCAAAGGTTCAGGTTCTTTTTTTTAAATTAAGTCCAGATTCCAAGCTTTCACTTATTCTATAATAGTGAAAGTAATATATAACATCCATCGATTAATCAATTAAATCGAATTCAATGGAAAGTGATTTTTTGCGGAAATGTTCGTTTTCGCCCTTCCAACTCTCCCTCCGCCCTTTTTCCCTCCCACACACAAGTTTCAAGAGTTTAGCTTATTTAGTGAGAAAATAATGTTACCGCCAGTTGGTAAATATTGACAAATTTATGGTTAGTATGTAATTTATTGCTCTTATTGCCAATTTATGGATTCAATAAAATATCATGGCTTTATCGGAATCCTTCAAGATTGCGGACGCTTTAAAAAACATTGACAAAATAAATAGCAACTTTTTAATATACTCTCTCTATAATTAATTATTATATTTATCGCTAAGTATAGAGAAAGTTAGAAAGTAATATTTCATATCGTCTTGTTTATGAACCCTAGATATTCGGTTCCGAGCTTTAGCGATTATTCTGGAGAATGTGTTCTCCAAAAGCTTAGTATAAAGTGACATTTGCTAACTCTGCAAACTCGAGTCGGAATCTGAGTCTTGAATCTTAAGAAAGAAAAAAGAAACAACTAACTAGACTATGCATTTCTGATATCAGAACAGATGCAAAACTGATAAACAAACAAATAAATTAACTGTATTAAAAATACATTTTTCTTAAGCTGGTGTGAATTCTCGGTGATATATTTTAAATAAAGTAAAGAAATTTATTTTTCAACGGAATTTTCTCTGGAGAGAGAAGGACTGGAAGAAACTTTAATTGAATGTAATGGAAGGCAGCCCAGAGGTAGTGAGGAAAGAAAAAAATTAACACACATCAAATAAGGTGTAATTTATTGGAATCCTTCCTCCTTTCCTTTCAAACCGAAGTTTCGGAGAATTTTTCCCTCCTTCTTCAGGGTTTCAATGAATGAAACAAATAAAATAAAAAATTAAGAAAAGGAGGAAAAAAAAATTGTTTTCTATGCCTTTGTTAAAAATGAAAGTTTTTGAACGCTACTGTGGAGAGAAGAAGGAAACATCTTATTTGTTTCATTCATTGACCTTTTGAAACCCTGAAGAAGGAGGGAAAAATCATCCGAAACGTCGGATTGAAAGGAAAGGAGGAAGGATTCCAATAAATTACACCTTATTTGATATGTGTTAATTTTTTCTTTCTTCACTACCTCTGGGCTGCCTTCCATTACATTCAATTAAAGTAAAGAAAATTTTGAAAAATTTAAGAAACTTTAAAATTTAAAATATAAAATACTAAGCTGGCTGGAAATTTATCACTGTTCAATTTGCCCTAGAGGACACAAATAAATAAATAAAAATGTTTGTTGTATAAAATATTGTATAATTATTTAAACTGGGTCTTGTGTATATGTTTTACAATGCGGTTTAACAAGCTTGGGTTTTATTAATTAAATGAAGTTATATAATTTAAGATCAAACAACAGATATTGATATTATTTAAACAATATTTAGTACTCGACAAAGAGCCATTTCTTTGAATGAATAAAATTAAATATTTATTCATATTTAATATATAAATTTTATTGTTGATTACTTCTCAACAACAACGACACTTAATCATACGGAACGATAATCGATAAATAATAATATTATGGTAAACGGCAAACGGTAAAATAAATCACGAAAGAGAGGATATACACTCTTCACTTCACTTCACCATCTTGCCAACTCGGCCATCTCGCCACATATGATAATTCTCCTTCCTCAAGCTTCCACGTGTCGTGTAGAGAGCTGTGCTTATGCACCAGACTCCCGGGGCGAAACCGCGGCAGATTTATTTTGGTTACAATAATAGCTAGGTAGGTTTCACAAAAATAAAAGCTAAGATGCTTGTTTATCACGATTCTATATATGTGCCCATGATTATGAAAGTGGACTAAGTCAAAATATTCAAAAAAAATAGTTTTTTTTTTATATTTTAAGTTCCATCCATTTAAAAAGTACCGTAATAAGATTTCGGTTTTTAAAAATCACATAAAATTGAACCGTTAAGTGGATTTCTAGTTGTCTCATTATACTGAATTCCAATCTTGTTTATTTTATAAAACTTTAAATATCTCGAAACTAACAATCAATGACTTAGACTACTTTCATAATTATGGGCACATATATTTCGGGGTATAGTTTCCTCTGTGAACTCCTGAAGATGGGCTTATACCCCGAAATATAAATATAGAGTCGTGCTAAACAAGCATCTTATCTTTTATTTTTGTGAAACCTACCTAGTATTTATATTTCAAATTTTAAAAAGTTTCTTAAATTTTTCAAAATTCTCTTCCTTTATTTAAAAATAAATTGATTTAATATTATAATAAAAATAAATAAATAAATGAATAGACAAGGGGCCGGTAGGGCAGTGGCTAAGGCGCTTGATTTCGGATCGAATTTACTCGAGATCAAATGTAGCCTTAGACAGAATTATCTTCATCTTTCTCAAAAATGCCAGCAGCCTCACTAATTCTGGAGAAGGCAACTGGAAACAACCCCTGTTAGAAATTTCTCAGGGAAAATTACATACTCTCCTTAGTAATAACCGACGGTCTGATTCAAATATAGCGCTTGAAGAAGAAGGAAAAATTAATAGATACATTACATAATACAGAGAATTATATAATATTTAATCAGTCAATTTCTTTTAGTTTTGTTAAGGGAGAATGGTGTGGGTTCTTGGTGAAAAATTTTAAATAAAGTAAAGAAAATTTGTTTTTAAGAAACTTTTTATTATATTTTATGTTTTAAATTTTAAAAAGTTTCTTAAATTTTTTTTTCAAAATTTTCTTTATTTTAATTTCTTTTAGAATTGAATTAAATAAAGTAGAGATGTAAGAATAGGAGACTCGGGGACCCAAGAGAGTTTAATTTAATTGAATTCAAATATTTCTCAAAAAATTTGAATCAATTTTTTATAGTAGATAATTAATATTTTATTTTATTTATTTATTTATTTTTAATTTAAATATAGGGTAGAGCAGACTCATTGGGGCTAGAGACCAAATAATAAATTTAAAATCTTATTATATTAAACGAGCAATTCTTGTATATATATATATATACATATAGAATTGGTTGGTGGTTTTTGTGTTGACAATTCGATCGGTCACGGTTTCATCTTCGGCTAAGTTGTTTTTGATGGGTTTTTTGTTAATTGAAATAATTATTCACAGGTGGTTGTCTCGATAAAAATATATAATCACATTTTTATTCAATTTCCTTTTAATAAATAATTGATTTTTTAATTTTAAATCCCACAAAAAGATCATTACAAATATAAATATATATTAAAAGTAAGGCAATTTAATTGATTATAAATCAAGTTTTAAATCCCACAAACGTATTATTATATATTAGAAATTGACAATTTAATTGATGAACTCAAAAATTGTTATTTAATTAAAAAAAATAATTATACACATAATCTGTGGGCTACTGGAAGGCTAGAAATGCAACTGGGTTCGAGGATGGGGGGGGGGTGTAGGTGGCGGTGGGGGGTCTTGTGGGCTGAGGAGGGGAGTTTCGGGGATTAATATATAGCTTTTAACTGAAGCAAAATGTTACCGAGCATCGCTTGGTGGCCAGATACTTTCATTTATACCTACATATTAACTAGCATAAATTTTAAACTAATTTTTATTTAATTTTAAAAAATAAGTATTTATTTTTTTATTTCTCTCCTTCCACATATATAATTATTGCGGGCGTTCAATACATATATAAATATGACTTAGAAGATCACCCATTTAAGAAAGATGCAGTTTAAATTATATAAATTTATGCTTTCGGGTGTTTGCAAGACCATTGTCTATTTTAAAATTCTAAGAAAGAGAAAAAATACTATCCTGTCGTATTTTATGAGAGTGCGTGGGAGAATTAATCGAGAGAGTCCAATAGATTCTCCAACTAACCAATTTTTTTCGTGGAATTCTAAAATTTAGGTGGAAGAGAAGAGGTAAGGTTATTGGAAAGAAATCCGGGGGAAAAAGGTGGGATGTTTCAAAGATACCCTCGAAAGGGTGAATGGGTGGGTGAGGAGGCTTTGGGGAGGTTTTAGGGAGGGTTCGGGGAGTTTGCACTCTCTCAAAACCAATGGAGGTCAGATCCATGGAGGAATCGATACGCGCTAGTGACCTCTGACCCAGGACATTCCATCTGTCCTGATGGTCTTCAGGGACAAAGAAGATCCCAAAATTAGAGAAATGACCAGGAGTAGATTGGTCAAATAAAAAAAAAATCTACCAAAAAAAACTACCATAAATCGTGTAAGATTCAATAAAAATATTTTTTTTATTATTGTCTATTTAATTAATAGAATCAGAGGGATTGATCAATTTAATTATTGGTTATCCATTCATATGTATCGTCAACCACATTAGTTATTCCCATGGTCGCCTACGTCGCTTGCACCCTAGAGTACAGCTCCTATGAATAACAAATGTGAACTGTTATTCATAGCAAAATTAAAAAATAAATTTCAATAATTTGATCAAAAGTGAACATATTTAAAGCCAGAAGATCTAACCAAAAAGTATTTTGAGACATTATATACCAGGTATCCCAGCTATGGGTTTTAAACCTAAGATGATAAAAAGAATCAGTTGTGATGGCCAAAGCAAGACTGTGGTAGGCTTGGTTTCGGTCTTGGTTTTGGTCTTGTTCAAATATTTCTAGTCTCGGTCTTGGTCTCTGTCTTGCTCGTCTAATATTTCACTTACATTTTTTTAATAATTTTTATTAGCCTTTTTGCAAGACCAAGACCAATTCTGCTCATCACTGAATCAGGGATGCTTGAATAAAGGTCCTGTAACCATTCTCAAGAAAGAGCACCAAAGAAATGAATTTATTAGATAAGATATCGATTAACGATTAGCTTAAATAACGTTTTTCTTCAAATCAAAGTTATTTTTGCTCTAAGGACGTTGATGGGAACATATATCAAGCTATATGGAGACCCAAATTTCTTCTACCTTACGGTTTTTTAGTTGGAATTAATATCGCGTATATCTAATATATCAAGGTAGTGATTCTCTTTTAATTTATTGTCATAGGAATTTATTTCTCTGAGTCAAGTTGGAGCCAATGCTGACCTGGGTTGAAGTCGAAGCGCTTAGCCACCTCATTGATGCCACAGAGAATAGGGACCTTAACAAAAAACAGAATATCCTAGTATGAAGGATTGAGTATTATCATAAAATGAACTTTTGTTTATTCCGAGATTAGTTAAAAACAAAAAAATGACAGATCAATACAAAAATGAATGGATCAATTTATTTTGCTGACCGATACAAATCAAATACTATATACCGTTTGTTAAATGACCAGCTTACCAGCGCTACAACAAAACGAATTTACCTACATCCGCCCAGTTATTTGAAACAGTGAGAAAAAACAGATAGAATATTTATAATTAACAAGACTGATGATTGAGATCAAGTTTGCGAAACTATAGTCTCTAACGAATAAATTTATATACCTATATAATATTATATAAATAAATACAAATCTTTTAAAAAGTAATCTTCAAATGATTATTAAAACTCAAACATTTTGGAAGAATTTCTCCCTTTATCAATGAAATTTTAATTTATGAATTGTAAAAAAAAAGAATAAAATAAAAAGTTGCCTAATGAATATAAGCAAAACCAAAATATAGTCCAGAATCTAAGCTTTTGTTAATGGACTGTATTTCTAATGTTTATCAAAATTTTTTAGTGTTCTATATTTATTAAGCAGGTATTAATTTCGACCGAAAACATAGTACTTCCTTTTAAGATATTTGAACTTTTACTGTCGATCCAGAAATTAAAATAGAATTTACTTCACTTCTGGGTTGATTTTAATGCGTTTAGAGACTAGACAAGGCCATTTTCCAATACTTAAAGTTCCAATAAACTATCCAACCACCAAAGATTTATTCAATTAAAATTAAAAATAAATTACTAGGCAGGTTTTTTTGTGTAACCTAACTAGTATTTTTAATTTTATTAAATATGTTTCACCTCGAACCTACACCATTGTCCCTGAACAAAAGTTTTATTTAGTGATATTGAAATTTTGAAAAATGTGTCCATTTTTATTTATTTTTTAAACAAAAAAATAGAAGATAGATTTTGATTTTGATTGATGAATTATTGAAACAAATACTAGAATAAATATAAAAATTTTAAAGAAAAATGCAAAAAATTTACTCCCGATTTCATTAATCAAACATAAACTAAAGTAGGATTTAAATTATCCTTAAACCAACCAACTTTTAATTAAATTTTATTTAATTAATAATACTTAGTGTAAAATCATCCCTAAGTTTTACTTAAATTTAAGCTAAGCATTATGCTTTTCCCTTAAGTACCTATCATTAGGAAAATACGATATACTTTAAAAATAGTTATAGATTAAATTAAAGGGTACTTTAGTTTAAGTTTGGTTGATGAATCGGATATTAATGTCTATTATTAACCGACTTCAAAAAAGGAGGAGGTTCTCTATTCGACTGATTTTTTTTTTTTTTTTTTTTTTTTTTTGTGTCTATGTGTGTATGCTCCGCCAATTGTGAACCGATTTTGAAAAAAATTTTTGCATTGGGTTCAGTCTAGCTTTCGATTGGTCCCATTTTTTTTATTGGTATTAGATCTTTTTTGTTAGGTTTGTTCAGGCCTAACTTCTTTGTTAATGAACCGATTTCGATGATTCTTTTTATTGGGAAGGGGGTATATTAGAGATGGTGCCATATTAATTTGGTCAAGTTCTGATGATATTAGCACTATTAATAACACTACTAAAAAGAGAAAATAAAAATAATTTTAAGAAAAAATAAACCGATTTCAAAAAATTAAATGCAACAAATAAAATACAATTAAAGGTATAAAATAATTATTATCTTATTTAGTCACAATTAAACGACGAAATATTAACATGAAATTACTTTTTGAAGTCGGTACCAAACAAACTCTACCTATAAGTGAGCATACCTCCAAACGCAATTGGATCCGTCGAGTGCGATTCATAAAAGGTATATGTTTGGCACCGACTTCAAAAGTAATTTCATGTTAATATTTCGTCGTTTAGTTGTAACTAAATAAGATAATAATTTATTTTATACCTTTTAGTGTATTTTATTTGTTGCATTTAATTTTTTGAAATCGGTTTTATTTTTCTTTAAAAAATTATTTTGCATTTTTCTTAATCAGTATTGCTACAAAAAATATTGATGCTAGTAATATTAAGAAAAAACATATTAGATGAAAATCCGGCTTCTTGGAATAAAATTTTTTATAATCAGTAAATTTTTTTTTTTTTCGGCCTTTCTCTAGCTGCAGTTTGACACATAACTATTTATTTTTAAATTTTGTCTCAATTCTGGGGCTGATTTTAGCCGAAGGCCTCGAGTCGACCAGTAAAATTAAAATTTTATAAAATCTACTAAAAATTTGATTTTTTTATTATTTAAAAGAATAATAATAAGTAAACGAACAATATAAGATTGAAGTTTTTGATAGTTGGTGTCAAGTGTAAATGTAGATAGATAATTGAATAGATTTTCTATTAGATATACCCGATTGAGATTCTATTTTCGCTGCCATTGTCAAGCGTTGATTAATGTACTGCGAATTAATTACAGTTTCAATACAAAATGCCTTAACCGATTGAATAGAAAATTTTAATTTTTGGGGAATTAGTTCAATTGTTCAAGACACTAAATTAAATAGATATATTTTTAATTTAATTTATTATATTATATAAATTTATATTTATATTTATATTTATATTTATTTAATTTATATTGGTAGGAAAAAGTATTGAATTTCTCCTTCCCTCCTTCCCCCTGTGGTCTTTATATTTTGAGGTCTTCTAATTTAAATGTTAGGTAGCAATTTTATTTTTTTTCTAATTTTTTTTACTCTCTAGATGTAAGTAAAAAATAGTCATAAAAGATAAATAAAAAAAGGTCGTAGAAATGTTGTTCTGCCGCCAAATAGTGTAATTCTGTATGTGTGTGTGTATGGTTCTGATAACAATGATAACCTGCGGGATGAAAATTCGTAGAAATTTTGTTCTGTTACCAAATAGTGTAATTTCAAATGGGGTCGGATTCTGATTTCAATGATAAACCCAGAATAAAATGTCGTAGAAATTTTGTTACGCTAAAAGTGTAATTCAGTAAAATGTGTGTGTGGATTCTGATTTCAATGATAACCCAGGAGCGAAAATTGTATAAATTTTGTTTTGGTATTAAAAAGTCGTAGAAATGTTGTTCTGCCGCCAAATAGTGTAATTCTGTATGTGTGTGTGGTTCTGATAACAATGATAACCCAGGGATGAAAATTCGTACAAATTTTGTTCTGCTACCAAAAAGTGTAATTCTGCATGTGTGTGTCTGGATTCTGATTTCAATGATAACCCAGGAATAAAATGTCGTAGAAATTTTGTTGGCTGCCAAAAAGTGTAATTTAGTAAATGTGTGTGTGGATTCTGATTTCAATGATAACCCAGGAGCGAAAATTGTATACATTTTGTTTTGGTATCAAAAAGTTTGTTTGAAAACAGAAAACTGGTTAGATTTCAGGCTATATAACTTTAAGAACTTTTGGTTGGAAAATAGAACAACTCTCATTTATATCGAAAACTCTTGATTAAATTGCCAATGAGCCTGACATTAGACACATATGTAAGATATTTACTAAAGCCCGGACAAGTGAGAGTCGGACTCGCAAGCCGACGATTCGGTACTAATTCATATACAATATCCTATCGCTACATGAATCAAAGAGGCCTGTAGACAGAAAAAATATGATTATATATTTTTCAAAATATTTGAAATATCAAAGAGGTTGTTTGTCGTTGATAATGAAGAAATGAGGGAATTTTCCCAAAATTTTAGAACAATGCATTTCAAGACACCTATAAGGTACAAAAAACGGCCACTTTGGAACTCTCACCCATCGTCGTTTTAATGTGAAATAAATTTAAAATACCAAACCTATTTCTATAGTATTTAAAGAGATACTATTTTCATGGATACTTCACATTCCATGATAAAAAAATATTTTTTACCTTTGACCCCACATAAAATTCGCCCCTCCCCAAATCATTCGATTTTTCTGAAAAATGAATACATATAACTTCTAAATCTTAAGTTTGTAACTTAAGATTAATTAACACATACTACTAAAGGGCATTTGTCCCTGTCTCTGTATGTTTCTATGTTTCTATGTTTCTATGTCCCCAGGGGTGGGGTTTGGGGTCCAGGGAGTACGGGGTCCAATGGGGGGGGGGGTCCAGGGGGCTTCTAAGTGGGATTTATGCCTGTCTGTACCTATATATATATATATTTGTAGGAAATTAAGTATTTAATTTAGTAAATTCTTGATTTCTGTTTTATTTAGAACATGTGTTTACCATCTGTCTATCTAGGCTGGGCGGCCGTAGTCTTTCCTTTTGGCGAGCCATTGTGCCCAGGCTAAAAGCTTTCGGTAATAAATAATATTATGACACTCATATACATGTGTTTATATGTGTGTGTGCTGCCAAGGGTTAGTTGCAACTGCAAGCCAGACAGTTGAAGTCGAGAGCCGCTTAAGATGAAACGTTAATTTTAAGATGATGTGTATTATGACGTTTGACGATGACTCCTAGACACGAAAATGTATTACCTCCCTTTTTGTTAATAAATATGTATATAAAGAATAAATAAGTGTATTACTTCACCCCTATGAGCGAAGGGGGTGAAACCCCCCCTCCTACATATAGGTACAGACAGGCATAAATCCCACTTAGAAGCCCCCTATATATATATACCTATGTGGGGTTGGGATGTGGGGTCCAGGAGATGCGGGGTCAATGGGTGGGGAGTCCGGGGGTGGGTTTACTGGTTTGGAGGGTGTTCAGAGGCAGGGGAGAAGTTCCGGGGTTGAGGAGAGGGTCGGTGGGATGGAGAGTGGTTGGAGATGGAGGAGAGGGAGTGTTCAAGTGATGGGGGTCTAGGGGGCGAAGCTCCTTAGCTAGCAAGAGGCCCACCGAAGGCAGGCCTTGCAGCTAGTTATTATAATAATTATTTAGTTTACTAGATACAGTGGTTTGACATTCAGACAGACAAATAGACATTTTAGCGACACTAATAGGATCCAGTTTTACTTTTTAAACGGAACCCTAAAAAACATGACTATTCATCATCTTAATTCAAGCTTTTTGCTGACATAATATTTTCAAATTTCTAAAAATGGAAAGTAAACAGTCATGAAATTTTTTTTACATACACCGCAATCATTTATTTCCATTACAATTTTGAGATACCAATTGTACTATATATTCTTCAAGTTAACAAAACGTACATTATATATAGTTTTTAATTATATCAATAAAAATTTAAGTGCCTATGCTAAGATCGCCAAAGTGCACTGCCAGAGCACTAAGTCAAACACGCCATAAAGTAATAGCAACGAGTTGATTTTTCAATTCACCGTTTATTTATTTATTTAATTAAGTCATGTTGAATTTTTTTAATATTCTAAATTTAATCTATTCCATGTCACGTTTCACCTATCAATAATACTATCGAGCATAAATACACACCAAGCAACCTTGTTCGGATGATTGAGACCATCAATTGGCACCCTTGAACCCCCCCATTGAAACTTTATTTTTCTTAATTGTGTTTTTAAGAACACAGTTAATTTAGTTTACTTAAAAAAAATCTTTATTATTTTTAATTTGTCGATGAAAATTAAAATCAACATGAATGAATAATTTTATTTTTTTTTATTTTGTGGTGTTTATAAAGATTGGAAGTAAAATATTGATTTCAATTTTTTTTAAGGATAAGCTTTTGAAAAAAATATTAATTATATATAGAAAAAGTTAATAATTCAGTTAGTCGGCCAAAAATGGGGCGTTTAAGAAGCACTGGTCTAAAAAAAATATTTTTTGAAAGCGTCTGTCATTGAACTAATATCAAGGCAGTAGCCAGCGGGGCAGGGGGGTTAGAACCCCCCAAATGTTGAGGTAAAAATCGAAATTTTACAAGATATAAATAAACGTTCAATAAAACTTGAATAAAATCAACTGATGTGGTCATCACACGACTTTCACATTCTCGCTTATTTGAAATCATCGCGATACTTCTAATTTACCTTTCTTTATTTCAATCAGATTAAAATTTATACATGACTAATAACTCGTGACACATTTTTTAACGGAATCTCTTATTCACCAGATATTAGAAAAGTGTCTTTTTAGTACTTGATTTAAAAATTATTCTCATTATTTAATTTAACGTAGAAATTCGAAAATACAACTCGCATAAATAAATAAATTCTTGTGGTAATAGATTTGAAATAATAATTAAACAAATCAATCTTTTAAAATAATTTGAAAAAAAGGGCGGGGGTCAGATAGGCTACGCGGTAGCGTATCATCCTGCTAACCAAGCGGACCCGGGTTCGAATCCGACTCAAGGCATTCGGCTAAAATCTGACCCCCGGGGTAGAGACAAAATCTAAAAAATATATAGTATCGTAAATTGGCTTATGGCTAGAGGGCCGAAAAGCCAAAAAAAAAAAAATTTAAATGTATACATATATATTAAAAAATAATAATTTAGATATTATGCATGGCTTGGGATCGAACCAGAATGAGTGTGAATAATGAAATTAAAAAATAATACGTATTTAATTACGATAGGAATGCTCAGTTAACCCACTGAGCTACGTAGCGCACAGAGAGGAGGCTCAGAAAATAAGCCTTTTAAATGACCCCAGACAAGCATCCCTTGATAAGAAATCATTCAATAAATGGCTTTAAAAATTGCACCAAGCACATAGAAATGTGTAATTTAATAAAAGTTTTTTATTAAAAATTCAGTTAAAATATGATAAAATTGAATTCAAACATGTCCATTGTTGCAATTTAAATTTCAAATTTACATTATTTTGTTTAATTGATATATTTATTAGTTGATGATTGTCAAGCGAAGTTATTAAAATTGTTTTTCTCTCTTATTTTAGAATCAATTCCGATTCTATTTTACTTAAAATCTGCCAAAAATTCTATTGTTTAAAATTCTGATTAGGATTTTCAT
This sequence comes from Forficula auricularia, assembly GCA_024734495.1. Classification (NCBI taxonomy): domain Eukaryota; kingdom Metazoa; phylum Arthropoda; class Insecta; order Dermaptera; family Forficulidae; genus Forficula; species Forficula auricularia. Next base: position 1,558,223 of record JALMQS010000132.1, on the reverse strand, counting down.
CTAATTCTTGAATAAATTTTTATGAACTGATTAAAAATTGCATCAGAGGAGCGGTTTGCATCGCATGCATGAATGAAATATATATATGAGTTCCAAATTTTTATTAGTAAGAAGTCAAAGAACTTACTTAGGGAGAGGCAACTCCCAATGAAAACCAGGCGGTTTTGCTACACTCAGATCCAGCGTAAAATGTATATATATGTTTACTTGGCTGCGAAGCAGCCAAGTAAACATATAATCCAAGTTTCTTATAAGAAAAGCTTCTCAAAGAAGAAATCTGCTTCTTTTTTTTTTCTTTAGAATCTTAATAATATAATATTATTTTTGTTTTATCTCAGGTGTCTTAATATTATTCTCCCTGCTGAATGGAAGCAAATACTAGCTTCCATGACTGGGAGGTTTTTTACGGAGTGAGCTTGTTAGCCTCACGTCCAACCCCTTTTAGTCGCCTTTTACGACAAGCAGAGGATACTATGGACCTATTCTACCCCCAGTCCATAGGGGTCTCCGTGTGAAATACTTGTTTTACAATTGACTGTTATTAGTAGAACGTCGGGGAAATTTCGGAAATCAACTGGTGTGGTCACCCCACGACTTTCACATTCACACTTATTTGAAATCATCGCGAAACTCCTAATTTACACCCCGTTGTTTTATTTCAATGGAATTTAAATTCATACACGACTAATAAATAACTAATGACACTTGATAAGAACACCAATTTTCAAAAAAAAGGATCTATCGGGATTCGAATCCGGGACCTCCGCATAACCGACTGACTCTTTGGCCTAAACCAGAGAGTTATAGATACCAGACGCCTTCCTAGTGGTGCTCGCAGCCTAAACCAGAGAGTTATAGATACCAGACGCCTTCCTAGTGGCGCTCGCAGGGGGGGCAAGGGGGGCCACTTGCCCCCCCCCCCCCTGGATATATTGATTAAAAATTTTTTTAGACAAAAAATTTATTAAAATAAAGAGAAAATAAAGAGAAAGTAACGTAGCTCATACTGATCTCGTTATACTGGGTAATTATTTTTATATTTTCTATATTAATTATTTTAAACAAAGTATTTTTATTACGTATATTAAGGCGAATATGTTAAAGGACGTTAGTTCATTGTTTAAGAGTAGTCTACCGATATGCAGGTACAGTGTAAACTTGTCAAAATGTTGATATTTACATTGGAAAATAGTCAAATAATGTTAATTTTATTTTAAATCACTTTGTGTTAGCATAAAGAAAGGGAGCAGAGGCAGAACGTTGGCCAGCCTGGAGCAACATCATCGCCAGGTTGGCGACACAACTGCAACAAAAAAGACTTTATGGACAAAATCGTAGATGTGTTTGGTAGCGATAACAGACGACTCCAGTTCTTGTTTAAAGAATACATTTTATTTTAAACTAGCTTCAAAATCTTACAAAAGGGCCTTGCTGAAAGCTGCTGGGGCTTGGCTGAAATTTTTTTCATTTTTTTCTACCCTATTAAAGACGGTTTTCAGAATTTTTTCACGCAACCCAAAAGAAGTTAGGAATTTTTGAAAAAATAGCTTTTTTAAATAACCATAACCTTTTCAAAAATTTAGTTATCATGACGTTTTTTTTTTAAATGTACTTTAAAAAAAATAGATAGTTTTTTTGCTCGTTTAGTTCTTTTATTGTCTGGCAAGCTATGTTGGCTAACCTGATTTTTTTTTTAGTTTTTCCTAAATTTTCCAATTTTGCGGGCAACTTTTCCAATTTTTTTTTTACGTATTAACCTGAATTGGACTATTACCAACATTAAAAAAAAATTAGCCAAATCGGTCCAGGCATTTGAGAGATTTGCGCTTACAAAGAAACAGAAATTCATTTTTATTATAGGTATAGATTCATGTTGTAATATTTTTTCTAATTTATACATATATTGCATTAATAAAAAATTTCTTGCTACAGTATGCCATTCATTATTACAGTGTCCTGTCCGTTCGTTCACCATACAAATACGCTACAATAAATTAAAACTACATTAAGACATTACTAAAAATATTTTGCCCATCCCTAGAAAATTTTCTACGGGCGCCCATGCTAGTGGGCTGACTATTTAAATATAGATTATTAATATTTTGAAGGAGACAACAAAAGAGTGTGTCTTCTGCTGGAATTATAAATTTTATTTATATCGAGACTATAGTTTCGAGGGCTTTCAGTGTAAAACTCACTTTCCATCCATACATTAATTCCTGTGAATCAATTGTAATAGACTGATGAAGAGGGCAAAGCCCTCGAAACTATAGTCTCGTTATAAATAAAATTTATAATTCCAGCAGAAGACACACTCTTTTATTGTCTCCTTCAATATATAAAAATTCTGCTATTCTCCGAATAAAAACTTTCAATTTAGATTAATATTTTCTTTTTTAAATCAATCCTTAATCATTTGAAGAAAAAAAATATCAAGAAAATTATTTTTTAAAACATTTTATTGTGATTGAGAAACTATCTATCTCTGGTTGGTTATAATAAATATCGGTCAAGATGTCATATTTTTCTCGAAGGTCGAATTTCGCTTGTCAAATTGTGCCCTCACATGAGGTACAAGATATTTAATTAATGAACGGCTTGTCCGAAGGTCGTTATTGGTTTTATAGACGGTCATGCATTTGCACCCCCCTATAGGGGATGTCTGCCCCCGGGAACAAGAATGGCAATCGGCTCCAATTAACCCCCTGGCAACGAAAATAAATTATAAACGAAGAGACAGAGGAATGAGGAGAGCTGGAGTTTTTTTTTATTATTACCAAAAAGGTTAATTTGACATTGACCATGCAAATAGGCATCAGCCCCAACGGCCCTCTCGCATCCAATTCAGCATGACCAATAAAAATAAAATAAGCAAGAGCTGAATAGCAATTAAAAATATAAAATAATTTACACAATATTCAATGAATATACAGGTAGTCCTATATATTTTAGTAGCCGGACATTAACAATCGATAAAATATTTCATTTTAAGTTATACAGTCCGAAATAACATGTATAGGAAACAAATATGAATCGAGACATTTTTTTCTCAGGGGTGGGTTTACCAGATGTAGGCTACAAGAAATTAAAGGGCAAATAATTAAATTTCTTTGTAGGGCTTAGGTAAAATTCATCACAGAGAACATATTAATCGTGGGAAATTCGATTTGGTGGAGATTCATCGTAAGAAAATTCATTTCACGGAATTTTCATCTCAAGAGAAAATTCATCATAGGAAGGTTCAACATATTTTTACTTTACCATACAGGGTATGGTCAAGTATTGTAATTGTGCATGAAAAAAGTGTTTTTTTTTCCATCTTTTTTTCAAAATATCTAAAAAACGGCTTAAACTATTTCGATTAAAAAAATTGAGCGAAACCATGGCATTTTGTTCTACAAAAAAGCTCTAATAAATAAACATCGAAAAAATTATATTTTTTGAGATAATAATTGTTTTGTCAAAATGTCAGTTAGTTTGTGCGTTAGCAAATTTTGTGGGCGAGCTAGCTCACAAACTAGTGTGAATATCGAAACCAAATTTAACACGTAGTTTTGATCCATTGAAATTAAGAGCTGATTAGATTTTGGTACATTTTTATAACATTTGTATAATTTTTATCCGCCCAAAATTAAGGGGGGTGAGGAGGGGTTAAAAATTAAAAGTCTAAAAATGCAAAATTTAACCCCCCAAAATGGGGGAGGGGGTGGAGGGTCAAAAAATGAAAATCTTGCCCATTTACCAAACTCAACCAAATTTTGTATACATAATCAGTATGCCCTAGGAGTTTAAAAACTACCCCCCCCCCCCCTACATGATTATAAATAATTTTATTAAATATTAGTGTAAGTAAGGGGCCAGGTTGTATGGTTAAGTCAAGTGGATGGCCACATCAGAACACGTCAGCTTATTTTTCCTTTGATTTTGAAATATGGTAGGTAACTATCGTCGCTGATCTTGCAAAACCTCGTAAGTACGATTTTTGTCAAACATTTATTATACGTTTATACCGACCAACTTTTTACGGCGCGTCTGTCTATTGAAACCTTATTATTCTATTCAAATTTAATTTTTCGCTACAGACAAATAATAAATATTGCATTAAAATTGTTTGTATTCGTGTTTAAAATGGTTTTCCTTGTTCTCTGGCAAACCCTGAATTATAGTCCAGTCAACGAATGGGTTATAGAAAACATTTTAGAGGAAAGAATTTTTTCTCATGGTATGTGTTTGGGCTTGTTAGAAGGTAAAAATACTAAAAGTCCTCAGTCCTAGCTACCGGGCTTAGGGTGGAAATGTCCCGTTTTTTGGTTTTTTGCTTATATCTCAAATATGGTGGGTCTTAGGGAAAAAGTTATTCATGGCAAAATAAAAGGGTATAATATTTAGTACAAGATTGCTTCTATTTAATTTTTCTATATTTCTTATGGCTTTTGAGATATTCGTCCGCGAATATTGTATATATATAAAAAAAAATTTCCTATATTTTTCGTCAAACTTTTGTCTCTATCACCTCAGCCTTTCGTTTTACAGTAAAAGTCCTGAGAAAAGAAGTTGTAGAGCATTCGATTTTCTTTAAAATGACATATACATTTATGATTTTATTTTCAAATTGACTGGAGTTACCTATAGCAATTTAAAAATTTCAGGTTGATTTATACATTTTGTTAGAAAACCCCGCAATAGCCAATATATAGGTGGGTTTTCAGCTTACATTAATAGCGGGAAAATATTTTTTTTCTAGGATCGTTTGGTATGGTGCCGGTATAACAAATCTAAGTTTGCGACCTCGAAAGTGCCGGGGACAACTTTTGGTGACCCAAAAACCTCGAAATTTTCGGACTTCAACCCAAAACCTCGCACTTTTTTCGATTTTTTCCCATTTCGACCATGATGGAGCATGTTTTCGATAAACACCATTTCAAATTTTTGAGCAATATTTGAAATTAAGTGGATATTGATGACGCATTCCAAAATTCAAAAAGAAATAGAGATAATTTAAACTATCTTTTTTATTCAAAAATCTAGGTTTAGGTGGCATATTCACTTCTTCTTCAAAACCCTGAATGCCTCATCAATATCCACTCAATTCACTTATCAGCCCGTCTCCAAAAACTACTTCAATCTTATTTTAAATTAATATTATGTCACCTGATTTTTAAATTTGTACTTTTTTAAGACTAGCTAATATATTTTTAAGTTTATTAAAAATTAAATGAAACAATTTTAATTAGTACATTTTTAAAATGAATATAAGGCTTATTTTATTTAATACTTATAATGCTTAAAAGCGACAAATAACAGGGTATAACAAAAAAAAAGCGTTCTTTGCAATTAATTTTCAAATTTGCGGATTAAAATTAATAAAAAATGTCGATCTTTCCTTGTTTCTTTCATCTGATATGTATATCCCAAAATCTTTTTCAGATATTAAGTAGGGACATCTTCACTTGTCGCTAATAAAGGAAAAAGTACAGTGAATACAGGCTTAAATTTTTAAAATGGCAGCCCTGTCAATTTTTAATTCTTTATTTATCAATAATTGTTAATTTTTTAAATTATCCTTTTTTTAATAAAATTTTAATAATTTATTTATAAACAAAATGACATCTTATTTTTGCAAGTTGGTTAATTATTAACCGAGTTATGGTAGTTTAAGTTATGGTTGGTTATTCTTAAGTAAATGAAAAAAAAAGATGGGGCTGGATTCCAATGACTGATTGTTTGAATTTTCGAAATTAATTTTACGAGTGAGTTGAACAAATCAATGTAAGATGGTAGCATTGAAAAATGAAAAAAGTTTAAATTCAAATATTCAAAATTCGATGATGGCCGATTTCATCTCATCCAATTAACTATGACTAACCTATATTAATGAGAATAAAAAAACATCATAACTCGATTAATTGTAGACCGATTTTCAAAATTAAGGTGTCATTTTATTCAGAATAAATGCTTAATATTTTATTAAATAAAAGATAATTTGATAAAACTAACTATCTAGATATAAAGGATTGAATAATTGAGATGTAGCCAACATACACATTTTTGAGATTTAATATTCACTATAATTTTTGACTACTTTATATATAGAGAAGCATGGATTTTAATATTAATTTAATTTATTTAAGTTAATTTTAATTTTAATACGACTATAGATAAAGTCTAGCAGCTGCTATCCGTTGCAGTTTACTTCGATTTAAATTATATTCTCACGAAAACTTTATTATGGCGTAGTGAGCTGGCGACCCCATTTTCCTGCAATCCTATACATAAATTTTTAAATGATCAATGAAAAAAAATGAATTTTTTCTAATTCTTCAAATATTTATTTATTTTCATTTTTTTTTCTCTCTCTCTCTCTCGTTTGTAGAAGCATAAAAAATTTTCTTTAGCTTGTTTCTCTAAATTAATTATTTTCTTCAATAACTGAAAATTTTATTTTTATAGAATTTTAAAATATTTTCGAAATGTAAAAGTGTCTAAAAAAGTATAAGGAACAAAACTTTTTTTGATGGTACTAAAATTTTTAAATTTTTTTAGTAGATGGGAAGTTATGCATGCTTTAACATCAAAATAAATAGCGATTTTTTGTCTCAAACTAATCTTATATAATCCAGTCAACGAATGGGTTATAGAAAACATTTTAGAGGAGAGCATTTTTTTCTTATTGGTATGTGTTTGGGCTAGTTAGGAGGTAAAAATACTAAAAGTCTCCAGTTCTATAACTATCGGGCTTAGGGGTGGAAGGGGGGTGGAAATGTATCGTTTTTTGTTTTTTTGCTTATATCTCAAAAACCGTGGGTCGTAGGGAAAAAGTTACTTTTAGCAAAATAAAAGCTTATAATATATACTACAAGATTGCTTTTATTTATTTTTTCTCTATTCCTTATGGTTTTTGAGATATTTGCCCTCAAATATCGTTTATGTATGAAAAAAATAAAATTTCCTATATTTTTCTTCAAACTTTTGTCTCGATCACCTTAGCCTTTCTTTTTACAGTAAAAGTTCTCAGAAAAGAAGTTGTAGATCATTCAATTTCCTATTAAAAAAAAAAATTCTATAAAAAAAGTCTACATTTCAAGCAATGATAATTTTACTCCCCTTTGCCACTACCTAACTTTATGAAGCAGGATTTTCTGCAATCACAATAATTACAAATAAATCAAAAATTTGTTATCCATTTCTATAGCTCTTCTGTCGATTTTTAAAGTTCTTCTAATAAATTGTAGGCCACTGTATATATATATATATATATATATATAGTAAGTAGGTATATTAAAAATTATGTTTCTATTGATAAAGGGAGAATTTCTTCCAAATCGTTTGGAAATTTAATAAACTTTTTGAGATTGTTTTTATAAAGTTAATTCAAAAAACATTCAATAATATTTTTCATTAGTATATTATAGGACTTTCAGAAATGCGGACTCTCATGCCCCTATTTTATAATATAATATATTTTTATATACACCTTTTAAATTTTTAAAATAATAATATAATACAAATTTCTTTTAATTAAATTTAACAAAATTGACCCAAAATGTACGTAAATAACTTAAGGTAGTTGTTTCGCGACAATACTAGCAAAAAGTTAATGTTAGAGTATATAGAACAGACAATGAGGATTCATAATTCATAAGCCCAAAACTTTTTGCTGTTTATGTACCACTACTAGCCAATCCCGTCCTCGTTTGACAAATCTGGCAACATTGTCTGAGCTTAAATATTTTTATCATAGAAATAACAGATAAATTACATTATAAAGGTCGATTTATAAAACAAGAAGTTCTTAATAAGCGAATGAAAGCTGTTGCAACAATGGATGAAGAGACAAAACGTCAAAAAAGTACTAAAGTTAACACACTTTTTAGGTTAAATACATGCGTTGTTACCAGCTTCTTTTTAGTGTAAATTTTTCATTATGCATTTTTCTTTATTTATTAATTATTATCTCAAAAACTGTGTTGTAACTATGAATTAAAATTTTCTTAAAAAATTTATTAGTTATTGTTTAATGTTGGTTTAGTTTTTTATAACAATGGTAAGAAGAGTTTCTTAATTATAATTAAATATGTATGTAAACTTTCCGATATCCCGTATAGTGCAATGTATAAGAGTCTGAAAAACTCTTGGAATTTAATATCTCCTGAACTATTTTGTTCATAAATTTCGTTTTGAAACCAATCGATGCAGAAGTATTTAAATAACAATCTATCTAAATTTCACAAAAATCCTAGGAAAACCCATATGGTGAAATAACTACCTTAAGTGTTATTGAAATTTTAGTTTATAATCAATGACTGTATATTCAAAACAAAATAATTTCAGGTGAATAGATTTAGTTAAGAAAATTAAATAATAATATTTTTTTAACCATTTTTTGCTTACATAACACGATAAACTCATACGCTACATAATATTGGCTCTCATTATGATTAAACGCTTTATAAAAGCGTGAAGAGTTTGGATTTTCCAAAATTTCAGCCTTGTCATCTTTTCTGAGATGGAACACAATCAAATTGGATGAGTTCGTAAAATCATAAATGTTATCCAATAAAAAAATATTATTTCGTGATTAGTATCTACATACCAAATGACATTTACTTATCCCGCATTTAGTACAAACCAACATTGAAATATTTGAAAGTAATATTAAAAAAATAATTTTTGTAAAAAAAATAAAACTCAAAAATAAAATAAAATGCACTAAAAGGTATAAAATAATTATCAAATTTAGTTACAAATAAACTACGAAATATTTACATGAAAATACTTTTTGAAGTCGGTGCCAAACATATACATTTTATGAATCAAACTCGACGGATTTTACTTAGTACGATTGGTGGGTACGCTCGCTTATATAGATTGTTTAGCACCGACTTCAAAAAAAGTGATTTCATGCAAATATTTCTTCGTTTATTTGTAACTAAATTAGATAATTATTTTATACCTTTTAGTACATTTTATTTTATTTTTGAGTTTTATTATTTTATTTGTTGCATTTAGTTTTTTTGAAGTCGGGTTTATTTTTTTTTTATAAAAATGATTATTATTTTACTCTTTTTAGTTATTTACGTTATTTCGTCATTGATCATATCATCATGCTTGACCAAATTAATATGGGATCACCCCCTAAGTACCCTCTTTCCAAGATAAAAAGAATCATCTAAATCGGTTCATAAGTAAAGAAGTTATGCATAAACAAACATAACAAAAAAGGTCCAAAACCAATGAACAATCGCAAACTAGACTGAACCCAATGCAAAAAGAATAATAAAAATCTGTTCACAATTGCCTAAGATATCAGGTAACATAGACACAAAAAAAAAAAAAAAAAAAGTCGAATTGAGATCCTCTTCCTTTTTTGAAGTCGGTTAAAAATAAATTTATTTATGAGTAATTTGTTTTTGAAACAGAAAGATTAAACAAATTTTGTAAAATGAATCTATCCCTAGTAGCACAATGTTTCAAACTATATAGTAACTATATTGTTCCTATAATATAATAATAAACTTGATCAAGATGCGAGGTAGGTTTCACAAAAAAGAAATAAAACAAAATTGAGTTTTGAATTCGATATATTTCGGGGGTGAGCCCTGAATAATGGTTATAATATTTCGACTATCAACAAAATTTATAATAAAATCAAACGTAAATTCACTATTTCACACTTACACTCATTACAATAGGGAACTGAAAAAATATATAGAAGAATACCCTTCATTTCTAATCATCTGACATCTCCATTAGCTTATACTCTTAGATCATATGGAATCACTCCTGCTTTATATAACAACAACAATTTAGGCTCCCAATTAATTAACAATAAAATAGACAAAATTGATAAATTAAACAAATCAGGAGTGTATAAATTAACTTGTCAAGAGTATGATGCTTTTTATAAAGGGCAGACAGGCCGCTCATTCAAAATACGTTACTCTGAGCATGTAAGAGCTCTTAATCGTCTCAAAAGATCCGATAACATTAATTTAGATTCGACCTCAGCCTTCGAAATTCACTAACATGAATCCAATCATTCAACCTCTAATAATAACCCTATCCCCACCCATTCATTTCGAAAGGAAAGGCCTTGGATCTCTTAGAATCCACCGAAATTAAAATAGCCCTCTCAAATAATTCAAATATTTTAAATATTCAATTAGAAGTGTATAAAAATACAATTATTTATTATATATTATAATAAATTAACTAATTGTTCGCACATTGAATATATTAGGGTAATTGTACCCTCTCAGGTACTTTTCCAGTTGTACCCTTTCAGGTACTTTCCCATTATTTATTATAATAGCAGGTATAGCTTCTCTTCAGCTGGTTCAATACTCAATTTCTCAATTTGTTGAAAATATTCATTCTTAGAACAACTTCTCCTCTTCCCCCTACTTTCCCCTCACCACATACATTTCAAAAAATTTTTAAAAATTGTTATTTGTAAAATTATTTTTCCAATGTATAATGAGTTTTCTTTGACTCCTGATGATGGGCTCACCCCCGAAGTATATCGAATTCAAAACTCAATTTTGTTTTATTTCTTTTTTGTGAAACCTATCTCGCATCTTGCTCAAGTTTTATTATTATATTAAAATGTTTCACCTAGAACCAACACCTACCTAACTCCTTAAAAGTTATATTGTTCCTATATAGATTTCGAGAATCTATATAGGCACTATATAGTTACTAACATATATAGTTTGAAACATTTAGGGATACTATCAATTATTAATTTTTTAAATTGTCTCAATCACATTTATCTATATAACTTTTAGAACAAAATTTTTAAAAATTTATAGACAAAAATCTTTAAACTTGATAAATAGTGAAAATTTTGGGAATATCAATAAACCAGTTCACAAAATAATATACAAAATAGAGCAGTTCAAAAAATAAAATATAATAAATACTAAAAATGTCTGTAATATAAAAAGGAATGTACTTTCGAACATATCTATTTTTTTCATAAACAAAAAACGAGTGATTTTTGAAAATAAATTTTGAAATTAAAAAATACGATTAAAGATCTTTTTCAGAAAATGACAAAAAAAGAACAAAAAAATTGAAATTAAATATATCCGGGTGTCTTTTGTTATCCAAAATCTTCCTATGGTATCTTAAGCCGATATCTACTTAATTTTTAAATTTTATTTTCGTGAGGTTATCCATTTTTTGGGTTATTGTTTTTATAAACAGATTTGTAAAAATTTGAAATTGCTTTCTACTACTACTACTATAGTAAAGTAAAACTATCGCAACTTGATAAATAACTTTTACTTATCAGTGATAACACAAACCTAGATTAAACTGAAAAAATAATTTTTTTTAAATAAAATTATCAAGTTTATTTGATTAATTTTTATTTTTTGAAAAACTCATATATTTGTGATTTAAAACTAAAATTATCAAAAGAAAAAGGCTACTTTGGGTGTCTATTTGAACCAAATCTTGCTATTGTATCTCATGTCGATAATTATTAAATATAACTAAATTTTTAAATTTTATTTCCATGAGATTTACTCTTTTTTATTTGTTGAAAACTTATAAAAGTCAATTTCTAGAATTGGGATTAATAAATTACTTTTTTTTCTACCCCTTCCTGGCTTCTGACCTTAACCATTTAGCCAATCACTTTATTTATATTATTTTCTCTAATTAAAAATTTATAAATTTTAATTGCATCTTTGGTTTAACTAAATATAATGAAAATTTCATGATCAGGTTTAGATAAATTCGTTTTGTCGTTATAGCAAACTAGCCATTTAACAAACGACTAGCTATAACTAAAAAACGAATTTCTCTATACCTACCCAAGCGAGTAATTGAACCTATAGCAGATAAAATATTTATAATTAAAAATACTCATGATTAAAGCCAAGCCTTCAAACTATAGTCTCTACTAAATAAATTTTTATATACATATACTGAAGGTCAGTGGTCAGATTGTCGGCCCGCTGTCCTGAAATTCGCTGGTTCGAGACTGATTTTCGAGACTGGCAGATATTTGCAGTCGCCTCCTCTTGGAAAGCAATTGCAAACTACCAAGAGTATAATTGCCTAGTCAACCTCTCCAAACTAGCCGTTCGGAATCGGCGTTAAAAAGTAGGTCCCGTATATCTGTGTAAAAGCAGCTAAACACACTCAGCACAGGTATATGTGGAGAGGAGCCGATGCCCGTTCGCGCATGGCACTATAAGAATATATGTTTATTCAAGCAAATGACAACTTCATTGATTTCCCTTAATGAATCAACAGTTCTCCTACTCGCAGCAAGACAAAATCTATTCAATTTTCAATAAACGCTTAATCTAATTTATAAGGGTTTTTACTTAATACATTCACACCACAATCGGCGTACTGAGCATGCGTACTTGGAAATGCCAAGTGCGCATGCTCACGTGCGAGAGCTTTATAATTCGAATACGTAAGTATTAAAAAAGTTGTCGTGCGCTCATTTATCGGTATTTTCAATTCAATAAAACACCAAGAGATATATCAGACAGCTGAAGGCACTGTCGCCTGAATTGAAATCTCTTTTCCTAATGTTATAGGAGAGAAGAGATTCCAGTTCACATCAGAATCCACAAGGGCAATCTAAAACTACACTTGCTCACTCATTCAGAGGAAAACGCTTTCCACAAAAGGGCAATCTAAAAAAGCATTTGTTTACACATTCAGGGGAAAAGCTTTCGGCTTTGATAATTGCGGAAAACGCTTTTCATGAAAGGGCACTATCAAAAAGCCCATGTCACATCTTAATAATATTAAAATTAGAAGACACCCAAAAACGAAAATTGGATTTCCGGAGATGCTTTTCCAATATATTCATTATAAATGAAAGTGCAAATAGAGGGGTGAACCGCGGCCTAAAATCGTGTGCACCTACTTCCACTTCCACTTTCATTTTCAAGTAGAAGACAATAGATGACAAAAGATTATCTAATGAATTCCAAAGTAATTCCAAAGACGGTGTACACCTAATTCCAATCGCGGTTATTAATAACACTTGTTAGATTTCTATAATACATCATTTGGAAATCGCTCGTTCTAGATTAAACGAAATATCATTTTCGTTTGATCATTGTGAAAAAACTAACGTTTGTTTGATATAGCTAAATTAAATAGAAAAGTAAAGTGGGTGTGGGTGTTAAAAAAAAAGAGTTGAGTAAATGAGAATCAAGAAAAGTACTTGAAAACTCACCGGAGAAGAAGAGTTGAAGAGCGTTTCTCGGAAAGACGGTTTCGTTTCACAAAGATCTGAAATAAAAAAGGCCATGAGGAATTGATTAGCTCCAAGCTTGAGATTATGAACTTTCCTAGAGAGGAAATAAAAGCAACATTCTTAATTCACAGGTTAAAAAATCTTAATTCACAGGGTAGCAACAAATTCATAGAAAATAAATTAAACGCGTGGGAGTGGAGTAATCCAAGAAGAGAAATAAAAGATTATATCTAAGAAAATCATAATAGGTTGTCATTTATTAGATACGAGATGGAATTAATTATTTTTAATTATGTCTCAGAACGATTAATTTCACCCTCTCGCGAACCCCAGGGTCGAAATTTGGAATCCACGCCAAGTGATTGCCCTGTAAGTGACACCTATGTACCGCAGTAAATATTTCAATTAAAGATTTAAATTTAAATTTTTTAAATTTCGCCATCTAGTGATCCTGAATGTAAACACAAAGCCCTGCCATATAGAATAAATAAGGACCGTTGAGGGTTTCGAATTATAAATATCTTTAAATTTCAAATGATTATGGAATGACTTTTAAAAAATAGATAAGACAATTCGAATTGACAATAGAATTATATTATAAATTACTAAGGAAACACAAGATGTTGTGATAGATTGGCATAAAAATTACTTTTTCTGATTTTAATTACTTATCTCAGATATTATAAAAAATTTAAAGTATCTCAGAATATTCAAGGAGGGTTGTTGTTAAGATTCGTAGCTGTGATGAAACTGTATTAGATGAAGGAGGAGGTATCAGCCAAAGTTGGGCGGGCTGGGTTCAATAAAACACCCTGAATAAAACGTTTCGGCCTGAATTTATTTGCCCATCTTCAGTTAATTGGGCTGATTTCTCTCTTGAGGCAAGCACCGTATTTTTGCAGCAGTTGTTGAAGCATGTCTGTTGATCTCAGTTGTAGGAATCTTGTTAGGGTTCGTGGCTGTGATGAAACTGTATTAGATGAAGGAGGAGGTATCAGCCAAAGTTGGACGGGCTGGGTTCAATAAAACACCGTGAATAAAACGTTTGGGCCTGAATTTATTTGGCCATCTTCAGTTCATTTCTCTCTTGAGGCAAGCATGGTATTTTTGCAGCAGTTGTTTAAGCATGTCTGTTGATCTCAGTTGTAAGAATCTTGTTAGGGTTCGTGGCTGTGATGAAACTGTATTAGATGAAGGAGGAGGTATCAGCCAAAGTTGGATGGGCTGGGTTCAATAAAACACCCTGAATAAAACGTTTCGGCCTAAATTTATTTGGCCATCTTCAGTTAATTGGGCTGATTTCTCTCTTTTATTCAGGGTGTTTTATTGAACCTAGCGCATCCAACTTTGGATGATACCTCCTCCTTCATCTAATACAGTTTCACCACAGCCACGAATCCTGACAAAATTCATACAACTGAAATCATCAGACATGCTTCAACAACTGCTACAAAAGTACGGCGCTTGCCTCAAGAAAGAAATCAGCCCAATTAACTGAAGATGGCCAAATAAATTCAGGCCGAAACGTTTTATTCAGGGTGTCTTATTGAACCCACCGCATCCAACTTTGGCTGATACCTCCTCCTTCATCTATTCAAGGAGATATTAAAATGAGATTTTATTTTCCAACGGCGAAACATTTATTATATTATTTATTAATTACTATTTAAAGATGCAGACCTGAGTTGAAAAAATATCATTTTTAAACTTTTTATTGTTCATTTGAGAACTCTGTAAATACATTTACAATTGGTAGATACCAGCTTATACAGACCTCTGACATCACGTCATTGATTTTTGATTTGACTAAAAGACATACATACAATATATTAACTTGAAAATTGTACTTATTATCTCAACATTAATTATGGACATTTTAATGCAAAAAATGTTAAATAATTAAATGAACTACAGTAGTGAATAGATTTTTACGATTAATTAAGTAAGAAAATTGAACTTCCAATTCAAACCGAAATGGCGTGGAATTATTATTAAGATAATATAATTATGATTTTTTTATTCTTTATTTGAGACTAGGTATTTCGAAGGACATGATCACCAGGTATTAAATGACTAGTTGATAATGCAGCCCTGCATTCCCTGGAGGCAAAGCTGATATGCAAATGCTAATTTGTTGTAGAATTCATTGAATAGGATATTTTTCATCTCCAGGGACATTTCCATTTCCGAAGCGGAAATGCTGAGAAATGTTAATTTATCATTCGCCTAGTTTTTTTGTTTTATTTTTATTTATTTATATGTAAAATAAAAGCGAGTATTTTTAGACGACATCTAGTTACGAACTAAACAGTTTTTACCCAAGTGGCTCTAACCCTTTTTAATAAAGAATACATTTTTCTCTCTTTTTGATATCTTTGTGGTAAATTTAATTATATTTTAAATTATAAAAATAATTATATCTACATAGGAAAAAACCGAGGGGTGAACCTCGACCTAATATCGTGTACACCTACTTCAACTTCTATTTTCATACCAAGTAGAAGACAATAGATGATAGATGAAAGGGCATTATCAAATGAATTCCAAAATAATTTCACATAATTCCAAAGAAATGTACACCTAATTCCAATCGAGGTTCACCCCTCGGAAAAAAACTGTATGCCCGGGATTATATGCTGTCCAGGATTATTATGGTTTTAATATGTAAAACCAGCTGCGAAGCCCGCCTTGGGCAGGGATCTTACGGACCAGGAGGCTTTCCCCTGGACTTCGTAGTTGGTTTTAAAATAAAATAATTTAAATTTCCTAATTTTAATAAATTTTATTTGTCATGAACTAATTAGTGGGTTTTAAAATTAAAAAAATTACGTC
The DNA here is from genome assembly GCA_024734495.1 of Forficula auricularia. Taxonomy (NCBI): domain Eukaryota; kingdom Metazoa; phylum Arthropoda; class Insecta; order Dermaptera; family Forficulidae; genus Forficula; species Forficula auricularia. The sequence continues at coordinate 1,542,157 of JALMQS010000132.1, read as the reverse complement.
AACGTATAGATAGATAGATATAGCAAAGTTTCCAAACATATTTGATGAAATTTTATAATTAATAGAGATTGTGGTTGGCGCAAGGTGAAACATCTTTGATAAAGATAAATGTAAATAAATATTTTATAAAATGTTTATTTACTATGAGTTAGGTTTTCTAGGTCACTTGTTTCATGTTAAAAATTAAAAAAATAAAAGAGGACATTTTTTTCAATATATTATATATTTTGGGCTATCAACCCAATTTCAGGAAAATACAGAAAATAACTAATAAAGATAAAAGTAAATAAATATTTGATGAAATATTCATTTACTATGAGTTAGGTTTTCTAGGTCAAAAGATGTAAAAAAATTTTTTTCAATATATATATATATTTCTTGCTATCAACCCATCTTCAGGAAAGTACAGAAACTAACTGAAATATATACATTGAAAAAATTTACCTCTTTTATTTTTTTAATTTTTAACGTGAAACAAGTGACCTAGAAAACCTAACTCATAGTAAATGAATATTTCATAAAATATTGATTTACTTTTATCTTTATAAAATATTTGTGATGAAACAAGCCCAATTTCGCCCCCGTCTCGAAAATGGAGCGTTTGTATACATTCATAATTGTAGCAAATTCGGTTAGAGCAGCTTTTCTCAAAATTTTTTCAAGTGGGGACCACTTTTATGAGTCAGTACAATTCTGCGGACCACCTTATTTTTGTTCCCTTCCATAACAAATTTATCATTTTTTATAGTACCTACCTATATATTTAAATGCCAGTATACTGGTAGGTATACATTTAATAAAATGTCAGTACTGGGAGAAAAAAAGTGAAAATGATTATAATGTGTAATTTCTAAACTCTAAAATTCTCAGCTAAAGTGCGAAATCCAATTCATTTGAATTTTATTTTGTCCTTCGGTCTTTTTTGAAGGACCACAATGACAGACCTCAGGGACCACTCGTGGTCCGTTAGAGCATAGTTTTGAGAAATACTGGGTTAGAGATTTTAACCAAGAAGTTTTAAACCAAAATGCTAAGCTCAATGCAAATAAATTTCACCCCAGCCAGCTACTTTTGGAAGTAAGAGCTTAAAATCAGAACCATATATTGAAATGATAATGTTTAGAAACTTTGACTTATTTTACATCTACTTCAAGCAATAATAGCAAAAACATGTAAGTACTATTGGTTTGGGAAATTGATGGAGAAAAGTTATACTAGGGATGAAAGAATGGGGGGGGGGGGGAGTAATTTAAATTGAAAATTTCGGGAAAAAAGTTTAAAGTACGGAATTTCACTTAATAAAAAAGTTATAGTAGGAGAAAGGAAAAAGTATTTTGAATTTAATTAACAGAAATTAAAAGGTGAAATTGAAAGAGAATTTAATCAAAAATGAATAATCTAATCTTATTCCTTCACCAGTTTGTCAAGTATCTACTTAATTGATGAAGAATTGATTCCAAACAATTTATTTTTCTTATTTTTATTTAGAAATGTCTGAAATGTGGAAAAAATCATTTAGATTATGATTTAATAGAAAAGATTAAGTTTGCAGAGAATAGCAGAGTTTATGGTACACAAGGAGAAAAAGCAAGCAGAGGACAACCTCATTGATTTATGCTTATCAAATATGATTATTTCTTTCGGTATTCTTTCTTTTCTATCTGTCGTTATGAGTGTTTTTCTGAATCGATTCTGATACCCAAACCAGTCGCCGTAGAAAGTTTATTCTAGTGCTAAATATTTGAAATTTTTTTTTAAAGGTTTTTAGCCTTTCTAATTCAAGAACTCCCATATTTATTAGAAAAAAATTGAATCCTCAATGTGGAGCAGTATTGTAGTAAATTAGCTGAAATTTGAGGTGTATATTTGAATTAATAAGATGCACCTTTGTGCCATGTTTCAGCTTTCTTTCTCATACAATTCAAAGCTAATCACCGAAATTGCGTAATAAGTTCCAATCTTCCAGGAGAATTTTCTAGGTTAGGTTTCACAAAAAGGAAATATTAAAACAAATGTTTGTTTATTTGAGTTTGATTTACTCGATATATATTTCGGGTTACTAGCCCAGTTCAGTTCAGTTCAGTTTTTATTTGAACTCCTGAAGATGGGCTAGTAACCCGAAATATATATCGAGTGAATCAAACTTAAATAAACATACATTTGTTTTAATATTTCCTTTTTGTGACACCTAACCCTCATAAGTTATTTATAATGTTTCACCTAGAACCGACACCTAAATCCTTAAAAATTATTTCCAATCTTTCACTTTTTCAAATATTTTCCCAAACTACCCTTAAATTTTTGTTATAGCTAAATATTTTTTTATTACTAAATTGAGTAAGTTTTTCAACTTTTGATGATGTTTTCTTAAAAATATAACATCACTATATTTTCGACAAATTGCTACCAAGAATTTAAGGTTTATAATCAAAATTTTATTCGTTATTTTTTTTATTGATGTCAAAAGGACACCATCTTTTTTAAAAAATTGAAAAACTCACGCCATTTAAATAATAAAATTCAAATCGCCTTTTCAATAAAAATTTCATTCATTTGTTTGGAAAATTTCAAGTTTTTTATAACTTGAGTAAAATTTTCTTGCATCACTAATATCTATTTGTCAGAAGGATTTAGTCTAGGGTTAGGCCAACTGGCCGGAAAGCAAGTTTGGCATTCGAATCATGAGGGGGTGATATCTTTTCTGGCATGAATAAAACTTCCGTCGAAATTTAAACCCTACATTAAGCCTCCTAAGGTAGTTCTTGTTTAGGACTTGGGGGCTCAAAGTAGATTCTATTTCCATGTTAAATTAGGTCCGACTTTGGACCGCAAAGCGGTACAAATTTCCGTTTTACCAGTTTGGGGTTCAAAGTCTGATGGGTATAAAAATTAGGGCCTATTTTGGACACCTATAACCTATTGGATCATAATAAATAATAAAAATAATTATTATTATCATATTTTCTTTATTTTTATTACATAGTTGCCGGGATAATTACCCAAGGCAAAAATTTATGTACAAAAGTTGTTATTAACATTAATAGAAATGAATGAATATGAAGATGTAATTTAAGACTTTATGGATGGAAACTAAAATACATGACATCACCCGGGTTTTCCACTACGAAATATTTTTACCATCGAATAATGAGCATATAATAAAATGATATCGTTGTATTGTTTGTTAGATGCATCTAACTAATATTGGCATGCCAATGATAGATAACTCATAAAGAGATTAGATGACGTTCTTCAGGGTCACTTTTAGAGTGTTAGAATCTGTATTAAGTAAGAATTCAATATAATATTTGAATAATTTATTAATATTGAGCCTAATTACTAAAGAATTTTATTTTAATATAAAGTAGACTTGCCTGACTACCAATCACTGATGTGTTCATCAATGTTCATTCTATTTTCGTAGTAATTTAAGTTACTTCAAGGAACTTCATAATGATTTATTGGATAATACTGTTGCCTAAATCTGTTGAGATTAATAATTTCTCCAGAAAACTTATCTTAATTACTGTTGGTGAGAACACCCGCACAAATGGATGAATAAAAAATTATTTGAAGGAAGGGTTTTATTAATATGAAAAAGTGTGTTTAAATAAAATGAAAAAAAATGAACATAAAAACAAAAGTCTCTTTGGTAACTGAGCGCAGATCTACATAATATAGATGTTCTTATAAATATAAATATAAATTTATTAAGGGGTTCAAGAGGACCTTAGACCATGAAATATATAGACAAGCCCTCTGCTACTCTTTCTGTGTGTTCCTACCTACAGATGACGTCACATTCTCTAGTTGATGTTGGCCTCACCAAATCCACACCAGGGCGTGTCTATATATTTCATGGTCTAAGAAGAGGACAATAGTAGGTCTTTATTTTTAATATCGGACTTAGGGGTTCAAAGTAGTACCTCACAGTAAATGGTAGGATCTCGGGGTTCAATGTAGGAGCTAGGCGGGATTAGAGTGCTCTAAATCGGTTCCATTTCGGGCCTGAGGGATAAAAGTAGGTCTTAAATTTCGACTCGGGTTACCTGATAGTATTTTTGTTTCATTTAGTATTAATGAAATATAAATAGAAGTCTACTGGAGTGATAATCATAATATAAAGAAAAACAATATTGTTTTAATAAAATAATTTTCATTTACGTTATTTCAAGGTTTTTCTTTAATCAGCTTTTTGACTTTGGATTTTAAAAAATTTTCTAATAAAAAAACACGAATTGCAATTCGTTGGTTCATTAGTTGTATGTTTCGACCTTGAAATTAACTTAAATCAGCTGAATCTACTTCCATTGCTTGTGTGCAGATTATGTATTACTGACCTTGCAAATAATAACAACATTTTTATCGAAATACCTAAAGGCATATTTTTTCTATTTTACTTTATCCTACTAATAGTACATACTAAGGTGAATGATTTTAACCTGGAAACATGAATTTCTATCACTATCAATAAATACCAACATCTATAAACTGTATCGGAAGGGTATAAAAAGAAAGGCAGTTGAGGGCTTGAGCTTTATCTATCTTCTATCTTCTATATATATATCAAATGGAAAAGTATGTAACAATATGTTTGTATGATCCAAACGATCTGGTTGGCCAGTGGCAAATCGTTAAATTATTAGAACGATTCTGATTGGTCAGATAGCGATCGTGCTTAGCCAATGCGTTAAATAAATATTTTGCCCGTCTCAAGACGCTGCCCGCCAGGGCAACCCGCCGCTAGGACCTAGGTGAAGAAGTCGTGCCGAAGGCACGCCTGGAGCAGCTAATATATTCTATAGTCTATATCTCCAAAAGTCTACGAGACAAAAAAGTTTGGAAATCTCTCACCTAGATTAAAATTTTGAGGATAAAATTTTCTTTTGAAACCGTCATTCATTTTCGAGTTAGAGTATAAAACAAAAGTTGGTAACAATCGCACTAACACGCCCAACAGATATTTTAACAATATAATTAATCTCTTAAAATATAAAGTTTTCTAGATTCACTATACAAGGTTTTATTTTATACCAAAACTTCGTAAAATTGATTTTGATTTTTTTGTTTTTTTTTTTTAATCAACATTGCTTTAGCCGTATTGAGAAATTAAAAATAAAAGAAAAAACATATAATTTTTCATGCACGATTACAATATATACGAAACTTTTGCCGCGCAAACGTCCACCAAATAAAATACATAAAAAACTACACCAAATAGTTTTCTTCTAACCTAACATCTGTTATAAATATTTCCGAAACACCTCAAATTTCACACAAACTACAATTATATACAAAACGGAAACCTTGGCTTCAGAACCTTCTACGAGTCTCCAATTACTATTTTAAATTATTTCAATCAAACATCTTCAGTAATTAAATATAGGAATTATTTGTTAGATCAAAATTTTTTTAGGGTAATCAGAATTTTTATTTGAAACATTTGACATTTTCTACTATGAAAATCAATTAATCTAGATTTTAGAACAATTGGTTGTAATGATTGATGTTTATTATTCTTCTCGTATAATAGGATTCAACACGTACATTGTTAAATTGTTCGTCAGAATACAGATCTTCCGTGACCAAAACATAAAGAAAATTCAAAAAGAGTCAAAACCTATGTCTTAAAGAAACCCATAAAGAGGAAAAACTGTCAAGCTATATATCCTCAGTAATTAATGAAAACAGATGAACGACCATATGAACTAAAAACTGGAAGAAAAAGATGGGAAAACAAATGAATAGTAACTTCTAATTACAAACAAATGTGCACAACAATTGATGAGATGTGTAAAGAATTTCAAAAGACACCCTGACACGGCTGAAGAACTTTAGACCAAAATTCTAACCTCTAATAACTGAGAAGAGGGTCTGAAAGGTTCCAGCTTCCGGCTCCCTCAAATCACCAAGTAAATAGCATATGTTTTGTGATTTTAAAGGGCGAAAATCAGAATCGTTATTCAACGGGGAAGGTCAGGCACCCCCAGGGGGTTGAGGCGGGGGCAAAGTGGAAACTACCTTGGGCTCCTGACTCTTGGGGGTTCGGGGCGGGAGGTTGATAAGCAAAACGAAACATAGTAGTTATTGTATTATTTGTAGTTTGTGTTCAATAGTTTTAATTAATTATGTGCGATTAAAACAAAATTTCAACCCTAAATAAATTTAATCACAAAAATACAGCTACATCTATATATATAAAATTAAGGTTTTGTCTGTACATTAGTTCAAAT
>JALMQS010000132.1:1488248-1535824 GCA_024734495.1 Forficula auricularia | reverse complement strand
GAAGCGCTTGCGCTGATGGGTGCTTTTTTCTTCATTTTGCAGGGATTCGGGTGGGGGCGGCACGGTGGCGGGGGCGGTGGCAGCGCCGCCGTCGGCGGAGGCGGGCGGCGATTGTGGACGTCGGGTTCCCAGTTTGCGGCTGGCCAACGGCCGACTCGGTGCGGCGCAGTCGGCTGAAGAACTGTGTAACCATCACAAGGATGACTCGATCAAAATCTCGATCGAGAATACCAACACGTGTACCGATTCCCTGGTGACAGCGCTCGACGACGAGACGCTCCTCATTGCCGATTTCCTTTCCAATTCCATGTCCAACATGAATGCGAAAGATCCCTCGTGTGGCAAGGTCCACTTCGGCGGGGACGATGTCAGTCTCTATGGCACTCCCAAGGAGGAGCCAATCCCGCACCCGCTTGTCGGGCCCGAGAAGCAGTCCTTCCTTAAGAACCAGCTCCAGGCGCTTTTTCAGCCCACGGACAACAAACTCGCGATGAAACTCTTCGGGAGCAAGAAGGCGCTCATGAAGGAGAGGATCCGGCAAAAAGCCGCCGGACACTGGGTCATTCATCCATGCTCCAGTTTTCGGTGAGTTCAACTCACTTACAAATAATTATTTACCTCACCCCCGAACAAATTAAATATTATCTTAACTAAATAACCCCATTACTATGGATCCTTTTAGAGGATGTAATTCACCAAAAGAGCCCAAGAATTGAGTCTGGAATATTTTCCACAGATTTTTGAATTTGTGTCCTCCGATTTCTCATAAGAACTCGAATTTAATTATTCAAATCAAGTAAGACGAAAATTCTCGCCTAAGTTTTTGAAAATAAATCATTGTGGAAGTGCCTCCACTTTTTTTGAACAATTTGTTTATTTTTCAAAATTTTCGGGGATCAGTGAATGCACCACCTACCCAAATCTAACAACAAAGTATTTTCATCATTACAATGATTTAACTAGTAAATAGCTCCATTACTGTGGATCCTTTTAGAGGGTGATTTAAGAAAAGAGCCCAAGAATTAGTCTGGAATATTTTCCACAGATTTTTGAATTTGTATAGATTTCTATAGACTCAAATTTAATTATTCAAATCAGTAAGACGAAAGAAATTATAATATAATTTTTTGAAAAATAAATCATTGTGAGTGTCCTCCACTTTTTTTGAACAAATTTGTTTATTTTCCAAAATTTTCTGGGATCGAATCAAGACCGCCTACCCAAATCTAACAACAAAGTATTTTTCATCATTACAATGATTTAACTAGTAAATAGCTCCATTACTGTGGATCCTTATAGAGGATGATTTAAGAAAACAGCCCAAGAATTAGTCTGGAATATTTTCCACAGATTTTTGAATTTGTTTAGATTTTTATAGACTCAAATTTAATTATTTAAATCAGGAAGATGAAAGAAATTACAATATAATTTTTTGAAAAATAAATCATTGTGAGTGTCCTCCACTTTTTTTGAACAAATTTGTTTATTTTCCAAAATTTTCTGGGATCGAATCAAGACCGCCTACCCAAATCTAACAACAAAGTATTTTTCATCATTACAATGATTTAACTAGTAAATAGCTCCATTACTGTGGATCCTTTTAGAGGGTGATTTAAGAAAACAGCCCAAGAATTAGTCTGGAATATTTTCCACAGATTTTTGAATTTGTATAGATTTCTATAGACTCAAATTTAATTATTTAAATCAGGAAGATGAAAGAAATTATAATATAATTTTTTGAAAAATAAATCATTGTGAGTGTCCTCCACTTTTTTTGAACAAATTTGTTTATTTTTCAAAATTTTCGGGGATCGAATCAAGACCACCTACCCAAATCTAACAACAAAGTATTTTTCATCATTACAATGATTTAACTAGTAAATAGCTCCATTACTGTGGATCCTTTTAGAGGGTGATTTAAGAAAACAGCCCAAGAATTAGTCTGGAATATTTTCCACAGATTTTTGAATTTGTATAGATTTCTATAGACTCAAATTTAATTATTTAAATCAGGAAGATGAAAGAAATTACAATATAATTTTTTGAAAAATAAATAATTGTGAGTGTCCTCCACTTTTTTTGAACAAATTTGTTTATTTTTCAAAATTTTCGGGGATCGAATCAAGACCACCTACCCAAATCTAACAACAAAGTATTTTTCATCATTACAATGATTTAACTAGTAAATAGCTCCATTACTGTGGATCCTTTTAGAGGGTGATTTAAGAAAACAGCCCAAGAATTAGTCTGGAATATTTTCCATAGATTTTTGAATTTGTATACATTTTTATAGACACAAAAATTTAATTATTTAAATCAGGAAGATGAAAGAAATTATAATATAATTTTTTGAAAAATAAATAATTGTGAGTGTCCTCCACTTTTTTTGATCAAATTTGTTTATTTTCCAAAATTTTCTGGGATCGAATCAAGACCACCTACCCAAATCTAACAACAAAGTATTTTTCATCATTACAATGATTTAACTAGTAAATAGCTCCATTACTGTGGATCCTTTTAGAGGGTGATTTAAGAAAACAGCCCAAGAATTAGTCTGGAATATTTTCCACAGATTTTTGAATTTGTATACATTTTTATAGACACAAATTTAATTATTTAAATCAGGAAGATGAAAGAAATTATAATATAATTTTTTGAAAAATAAATCATCGTGCGTTTCTTCCACTTTTCTTAAACAAATTTGTTTATTTTCCAAAATTTTCGGGGATCAAGTCAAGACTTCAAAGTATTTTTCATCGTTATAATAATTTTTTAAATTATGAGAAGATTTCATCAAAAACGCACGTTTTGGTCTTCCGTTTGATACAAATAAAGATTTACGTATATATAAATGAATATATGTGGTGGTGTCAGGAAAAAGGGCCCTTAAATTCACCTGGTCAAAATCGAGCTAATGTCATCTCCTGTTTCTACAGAAACAACTGAACAAAATGCTTTTTATCCCGCTCAAAAAATCCAAAAATTGAATTAGTTATGAATTTTTGAATATTAATAAGAAAAAACATAGTTTTGAGTTATAGTCGTTTAAATTTTGACAATTTTTAAGCAGACAAAAATAGGCCAATTCTTCCATTTTTACCCTCACTATTATTATATTCCGAATGAAAATTTGCTGCTGAATTCAAATATATAATAAAAACATGATACCCACATTCAACTCACATTTTTGCCATTCCTTAAAAAACTTCTAGGTGAAGATAAGGGGCATTTTCCCTGACACAATCACATATTTTAAGCTGTGAATGAACCATTCTATACGAAAGGTTCTAAGGGTTCTCTAAAATTTAAAAAAAATCAAAATTTTCAATGTCTACATATAATTTCAAAAAAACACTCTATTTTTTTTTAAATTTTCTTTTTCAAGACGATTATTTATTTTTAATCATCTTATTAAATGACTAACAAAATTAAGCCCCAAAAATGTAAATTCGTCACGGTATCAATTTTGTAGAATTAAGGGTTTGAATTATTAAATCTAATGAATTTAGAAGCGTAAGATACGTTTTTTAAGTTAATAAAAATTAAATTTGAAACAAAACTAATTGAAGGTTTTGGTTTTTTATAAATCAAAAATATGAAGTTGTTAGAAATGGTTCTTAGATAAATAATCAGCGTTTTGAGATTTTGGAACTTTCGAAAAAAAAATTTGCAATAATCTTGAAAAAACTAATAAGTTCAACAAAATAATTCATAACAATCAACAAAATTTGTTCAAAAATAATCACGGTGTATTAAAAATTAAATTATAATAGTTTGTAAATCAAGATTTTGAAAATTCTATTAGAATTATAAATATACAAAATTTTCTTGGGAATTTAGAATAAAAAGTGTTTTCGAAAGTCTATTTATTTTCAAAATTTTATGAAATATCTAAAACCGTTTTAAAAAAATAATTATAAAGAGGATTAATATATAAAATTCTAAAATAATAATTTAAAATTAAATCTAAATAATCGTCCCATAAAATTTAAATTTTAATAATATCAGAATATTCTTTGATATTGTACGTATGTACGATCATGTTTTCAAATTTTGAGATAAGCCCAAAAAAGCCTTAAGAGATGATACCAAATTGATGTGTCATTTGTACGAAAATTTTTATTAAACTAAGGGATAAAAAACTATGGTATTATTTTTTAAAATTTAAAGTGGTAATTATTTGTGATTTTCAAAAATTTTATTATTTTTATGAAAAAAGTTCCAAAACGTGGAACAGTTAATTTTTAGAATTCAAAATGATTTTTGAAAATTACATTCTTTTACATTGTTATAAATTTTTTACCTATATAATTTTAATTAATAAAGTAAAGGGTGTGTATTTTCACTGTGAAACTACACACCCTTTACTTTATTAATTAAAATCATGTTTCACCTAAAACCTACACCATTTTCTCTAAGTAAAAAAATATATAAATTTACTATAAAATATGCGAAGTCCGTCTTCAAAACTTTTTAGTAATATTACATACCAGTATTGTAATCTTACAATAGAATTTTTAGTAATACGTATCTAGTTAATACAAGAAAAAAGTAAATTTACAATTTATTTTTGTATTTGATGATTAGTTAATGTGATTTTCCAATATAATATAGCATTTTTTTTATTATTACTATGATACGCAATCTTGTCAATTTTCTAACTATTTGTATTGTAAACATAATTATGGTAAATTTACAAATTTTTTTAACAGTATACTTAATTCTGAATCCGAGAGGTTAGGATACTTTTTTTACATGTAAGAATGGTTGTATTCAGCCCCTTCTAAATTGAACCTAAGTTGCACAAAGCAATCCGATTCATGACTGTCCTTCACATATGTAATAAAAATCATCCATAACAACTCGGTTTCATTACAAGACACCATCGTGATTTTCCAAAGAAAGTTTAGTATTATTATCAGCTTTTATATTGAACATTACTAATTATCCTGAAAATACCTATTTTGAAATTAAATAAATTATGATATTTGTTCCAATTTATACGTAATTTATTCCATGTTGAAAGGTAATAAATAACTCACATTTAAATTTGAACATGAATTTTCTCAAAGTGGAAGAAAATGAGAAAGCAAAGCAGATGGATTAGCTAGAGCAGAGGTCGGGGAACTTTTTTAGCCATTACCCCAAAATATTTTTGCGTAGGTCGCTCTTACCCCATACATTCTTATAAGCAAAAAAAAGAAAGGTAAATGTATATTAGTTATTAGCTGACGCCCGTGCCTTCGGCCCGGCGTCACCAACCCCCGTCTTGTTTTATGGTTAAAATTTATATAGATAATAGCTGACCCGATTTTTTAAATATATTTAAAAAATAATAATAGTTTTGAAAAGAAATTGAAAATGCAAATAATTATTGAATAGGTATTAAAAAAGTAAATGAAGTATATAATACTTGTCAAAATTGTTCCCTTAACAAAAAATAATATTGACAGTTGAAAGATTTCCAAAAATCTATTATCGGCCATATTGTTTGTTTGCTTTTACCCCCAGAGAGGCGCTAGCGTTGTTTCTTCAAAAAAAATTTTACATCCCACAGGTGTGATATCTATATAAAAACACTCGTGTATTTGAATGGAATGTTGTGTGAAAATTTCAAAGAAATCGGTGAAGAACTTTCTGAGATCCTTCAACGTATCATTTAAGCGTAACAGTACATTTTTATTTATATAGATTATTTATTGAATTAATTGGAATTTACATGAAAACTATTTGTAAGTAAGTAAAAATTGTAAACATTAACATAATTCAAACGCTATTACATTATAGAAAAATGATGTTTCATTTTCGCTAAAATGACTTCAAAATTAGGACTTTTTGACGTGAGCGCAATTTGAATACAGTCCTCCGGCATTCAGCCGATTTCTGTTCTTCGTTTTTACATTTAATAAAGTCGAAGTATTTTTTTTAACTTTTATTAATTTTACGATTTTGAATTCCTGGAAATGCAAAGTGAAATAATAGTTTATAAAAATAGAAAATTTTAAAAATGTCCTTATTACCCCCGATATTGTTACCCCATTTGGGCTAATTTACCCCGGTTCCCCGACCGCTGAGCTAGAGCGAGACAACGATTTAGCATAATAAACAATTATATGTAGTATCAGATAGAAAAAAAAGTTAGGAATAGTCAGAAAAAAGAAGAGTATAATTCAGTTAATGTTTGGGTAGGTCAATCATTAGTTAGTTAAAATTTTCTCGTAGTTCGAAATGACATTTATATGGTTTTAATAAAATTACCGCAATTTAGGTACACTTGGTGGAAACATTCATTTTCGGACAGCAATTTATTTCATAAATTGACAAAATAATCTGCACAGGAGAGATTTATGGCTATTTCTCTGATCATTTTCAGTATGCTAATGGGGAACCCCCATTTGCATGCCAAAGCAAATGTAACAAATAGAACACATGATTTTTTTTTGTTTTATTCTAATTTTTAAAATATATTAAAAAATTTTATTTGTGTTAAAAAGTGATATATTATCTGTATTTTTTGGGGGTTGGTGGCTCATGAAAATTTAAAAAAATATTGAAAATATATTAGATGTAGGTTATATTCTCTTTTAGAGAGAGAGAGTAGAATTTCAATGATGGAATTGAATTGATGGAAGGCAGCCCAAGGATAATGAAAAATACAATTGTGAGTAAAAGAAATTTATTGGAACCTCGTTTTTATCCTCTTAAAAACCGACGTTTCGGAGGATCCTCCTGAAGAAGGAGGAATTTCTTTTCATAAAGCGAAACAAAACAAACTCTGCTTGATGCAAATAAACATACACACATATTATTCAAAATATATATCTATATCTATATATATATATATATATATATATAGTATAAATATAAAATTCTTTGCCCGATACACTCACTCACTCACTCATCATCAAAACAGCCAGAACCACTGGACATAGAAACATGAAATTTGGAGAGGATATTAGATCTATGACATAGGGGCTCACTAAGAAAGAATTTTTCGAAATTCGACCCCTAAGGGGGTCAAAGGGGCAAAGTGTGTTTTCACTGATTATGCGATATCTCTTAAGGACGATAAAATATTTACTTGCTTTTTACGTATAAAATACTAAATTAAAATATCTAAAAATAAATTTCAGGATTTTTTGAAATTCGACCCCTAAAGGGGTCAAAAGGGGCAAAATATATTTGTAATGTGTTTACACTAATTATGCATTTTCAATTAAGAACGATAAGATATCTACTTGATTTCGACTTAATAAAATTCTAAATACAAATATCTAAAAAGTAATTTCAGGATTTTTTGAAATTCGACTCCCAACTATCCAAATGTGAGTGGGGGCAAAAATTAAAACTCTCTCCTATCTTGATCAAATTTTGTAGAGTTATTCTTTATTACTTTATTACCTCAAGAAATCAACTATCCAAATTGACTGGATGGAGGTGAAGGGGGGGGGGGGGGGCAAAATATAGAAATTTTTAGCTTTTTTGTACATTTACTCTTTAGAAAACTGAGAGCTATTTATTTGCATATATCTAGATAAGAGCTGTAGAGGGCGTGCCGAAGGCAGTTCGATATATGTATATAAATTATTTATTTGTTTGAGACTATGTTTCGAAGGTTTGGAATTTCTTTTATTCGGGATTTTATTTTTTATTATTCTTGGCCGCCTTGCTTGAAGATTTTTAATCAAGTTTCTGTTTCTAATTCGAGAAGGATTTTAAAGATTAAAAGAACAGTATTGAACTATTAAATCATTAAATTTAAACTACTAAGCTAGCTCTCTTTTACTATTTATAAACATCTACAAAATTTGAACATAAATCGCCGTGAGTATGCTATAAAATTTTAATGTTTCTAATTTCACCAACTCGAAATTTTGTAGATAATTTATTTGAAAATTAGTAGCTATGTGAATAAAATAATTTTTTCAAAAATAAGTATTAATAAAAAGTTAAACTCTTCGACGAGTTATTTCGGCTTTTAAATAAATAGGCGAACTTCAAATATTTTCCCATTTGATAAAATATCCACTCGAATTTTCCTAAATCTACATAAAATTTATGCATTTTTTTAACACAAATATAAATTTCAGACAAAATAATTTAAAATTTAAATATATATAAATAATATATGGGAAATTTGAACAAGAAAATTTAATTTTTATATTATTATATAATACATATCTGATGTGACTTGTGCACACTTCGTGACTTTAATATGCATCAACCTTTCTTCACATTTATATAATTGTATTACCATTACTATAGAACCAATAAATAAATTTCTTATTTGTAATAATGAATTTTGTTTTCGAGTAAACATTCCATTTCAAGATATTTAAATTATTTTTGAGCATTATATATTACACTAGATAAATAAATATGATAAATATAAGATTATATCATATTCTATTATTTGCGATACCATAGAATAAATAATGTTTATTTATAAACGCCTACATGTTTGCTTTGTAATGTTACACAAAGTCGCGAGGTCGCATAACCTCCAGGCTACACTAACCAATTCTACAATATATTCATTAAAAAAAATATAAAAAGACTTTATGGTTAAATTATATAAAAGCTTGTTTGACATTTATGAATAAATTATAATACCAAACGAGCAGGTATTTAATATGATGTATTCTAATCGACTGCTAACGAGATTCTTCATTCTACTTGGGACATCAGTGTTCTAAGTAATACATTCATAAATACAGGGGTTTTTCTCGGAACGATTTATAATTAATACTAGCTTCTAGGCCCGCCTTCGGCGGGCCTCTTTGCTAGTCAGGGGACTTTGCCCCCTGAACCCCCACGTGGCTGCTTTATTGATATTTTATTAGTTACAGAGAATAAATATAATTGTTTTATTATAAAGTCTTAAATAGATATAATTTAAGATTCTATTTAACTGCAATATACACTCATAACAAATAAAATTAAACAAACATTTAAAATGTATTAAAAATCCACTTGTTATCATTAAGGGGAAAATAAAAAAAAGTTATATTATATAGTATGTAGGTATTGTTATAGATAAGAAGACTTGAAAATTACAATTATTATTCATTTTGCTAGACACAAAAGTATATACAATCTATTTATAAAAAATTCTCTAATTCTGCAGTATTAAATTATTCTTCAACGATAATGTGGTTAGAACTATTGAGAATGAATGACACTCAAAAATCTTACAAACAGGGACGCCAACATTTGTTTTTTGCTAGTTTAGTTCTTTTATTGTTTGGCAAGCTATGTTGGCTAACCTGATTTTTTTTTGTTTTTCCTGAATTTTCCGGGCAACTTTTCCAATTTTTTTATTAACCTGAATTGGACTATTATGAACATTTAAAAAAAAATTAGCCAAATTGGTCCAGGCATTTGAGAGATCTGCGCTTACGAAGAAACAGAAATTCATTTTTATTATATAGATAATACTTAGCTACTTATCAAGCCAAGGTTTGCTCAAAAATACAAATTTTTTGGTTGGGCGTAGGACGGCTAATTCTTGAACTAAGATAATAAATAACAGATTATTTAATAAAGAAATAAAGTGATCAGATTTTGAAAATCGGGACGATATATAAGTATATATATGTATATATAACATTTTTTAAATAATATTTTTTCATTCATTTTTAAACAAAATTATAAATTTGTATCCCGTCTAAAATATTTTGATTAAGTATCTTTATCAGGGGCAGGCGATCACATTTCAGCCAGAGGATGCTGTCCAAAATAGGACCCTTCATTTTTGATAATGTTATTTTATTATTCTCAAAATTCATCGATAACCGCTTAATATAATTTTTCAAATTTCACTTTAGATTTTTTCATTTGATAATAAAGACAAATCGGACAGTCTATCTTCACTTTGATTAATTCCAGGGGCAAGTAAAAATAATCCACCTTTCTATCTTAGAGGATCTGTCTGAGTACATTCAATATGCACCAAGGGTTGCTTTATAAACATTAGAGAAAGCAACTTTTTTTTTTTTAAATTTGCATTGATAAAGGGAGAATTTCTCCTGAAACGTTTGGTTTTGAAATATACATTTTTAAGATTGTTCTATAAAAGATTTGTCTTTTTTTAATATTTTAAATCCAATCAATAAACATTTTTTCTTTTCAATAAATAAATATATGCATTTGAACTTTTACACTGGGGAGTCGGGTTGTCCGAGCTGGCTAAGGCGCTGGCCCCGCTTCAGCATCGTTGATGACGATGTTCAAGCAGAAGACCCGGGCTCGAGCCTGGCTAGCATAAAAATTTCGACCGGTTAAAACTCGGCTCCCTCACTAACCCTACTAACACTTTACTGATGTGCTGTCTAAATGGGCTTTGTTCCCGGTGACAATAAATAAATAAAAAAAAAACTTTTACATTCTCACACTACTGTATTTCGGGACAAATCGGGATAAATTCTATAAATTAGGGACCAAAAGACGAGTTGTAAAAAATGGGACGGGGACTGAAAATTCGGGACTGTTCCGTGAAATTCACGACTTATGGTCACCTTAAAAGAAGAGCTTTTTCAGATTTTAGGTCGTATTCACACATTTTAATTTGTGTGCATTTTAAGCTACGCTCATCGTAAAGAAATTCTAAAACTATTTTTTTTTTCAGATTTATGCATTTTCAAAAAATGTTAATTAAATTAGAAGAAGACTTTATAAAATTTTCAAAACTCGGTACGCTTTTTGCAAATTTTATTGACTTGCCATTTTTTGTCCTTATTTTAAGTTTGTTTTAAGAAATATATTTATTTATTTTTAACCCTTTTCCAATCTGGATGACATATTTATCCTTTTGAGAAATTTTTAACCACAAGAAAAATATTCGTCTCTCGAAGCGTACTTTAATTGATTTACTTGGACAATTGTTTCTAATTAATAGAATATATTATGCTAGGGGAAAATAGAAGTTAGTAACATTGAACTACAAACAATGGCACCAAAATTCCATTAACGGTTCAGCCAGATGATAGATTTAATTTAAAGTTTTAATGGTGGTATTTGTTAATATCGCATTTATATCAATTCCAAAATTATTTAAAATTATAACGAATGATAATAAAACGAGAGATATTTAATTGTATATTATATATATGGTAAAGTCTAATCCTCAAGGGGAAAACTGTATTGATCAAAATAAATAACTTAATTAATACTTACTAGTAAAGCGCAGGGCCGTATCCAGGCTGGTCTACAGTCACCCATAATTTACTAGGTGAGCTGAATCCGAAGTCCTACTTAACTTTCTGCATATTCGTGTTTATAAATGTCTGAAACAGAGAAAAATCCAGCATGATTTTTTTCCTGTGTCCCTGGATTGCTTAAATAAAAATTATAACATCATATGAAGTTAGTGCAACTGTCGAAATATCTGAATTTCCTTTATGAAGAACTGATTAGATTATGAGCATTTTAGTTTCTTAGATTCTGAATGAAAAATTCAGAAATTTAGAATATAAAAAATAGAATCGTTAAATAGGAATATGAGAGACCTTTAATAGATTGTAGCTAAGTTTAAACACTGCATAAAATGTGGTACTATAAAGCTTCTAGTTTTTGCATAGTTTCAGCTTTCTAGCACAGAATACTAAAATTTGCAGAGAGTATTCCGAGTCTTTAGAAGTTGACATTTTTACCTACTATTTTTATTTAATTTTAAAATAACTTTAGGCCTTAATCATCTGATCAGTCGCAATGAAAACATGAACTACTGATTTTTTACCAATTGTGTAAAGAAAATTATTACAATGATGGTCATAAAAATACAACTTGAACAATCGACAACAATTAAATTTTTAAGTGGGTAGAGGCTTTGTCTACGGATCAGGAAACCACCAGGGTTCAAACCTTAGCCCAGAGCAAAAATTAGATCAGCTCTAATCTCATCCCTTTATCATTTTACACATACTCATATCACAAATAAAAACATACAAATACGGGCAAAAATCGAAATATTCACTTAGAATCTGACCAAATGATACCTACTGTAGTACAAAAAAATACTTTTTTATTCTTTTCATAAGATTTGAGAGAAATTTTTAGTTCTTAGTCTTTGTAGCTTTAATTTTAATTAATTATTATTGTTGTCTAATACTTTTATTCAAGAATAATTAGTGAACTAGGAATTCGCATAAATAAGTATTGTTATGTATGAATCTCTATCTATCAGGAATCCCCGTGTATATAAATCAGGCAGTGAAAAATGAAGCGCTTATTAGTTTTTAATACATATCAGCCAGCACAAACATTAGGACTTTATTCTAGTACTTTTATAGTTTTTTCTAAATATTTAAATTCTTCGAGGATCCCAAAAAAGGTTATATAAAGTTTTTAGGAAAATTACATTTTAACCTACTTTATACCTATTATACAGTAAGATAGTACTTTTTTATTCTTTAAAATTTATTTATTTGGTAGGTTCATCTAATTTATAATAATAAAAGAATAATTTCAAATGACTATGGATAAAGTCTAGCAACGATCCTTTGCATTTGTTATTGAATTGGTAATAAAAAGAAAAGTGGAAAATAGAGCTGCATACCGTCACTGTTATATCAAAATATCCTATGTCAAAATTATCCAAAAATTTTATTGAAGAAAAACACTTGTATTTGTTAGCTACATCTGCTTTCAAATTGTTGTATATTATCAGGTGATAAAACTCAAGTTACAGATTAAAAACAAAATACCAAAGGTGTAAAGTATTTAGGGTTAATAAAAAATGAAAACAGAGCTACTGATAAGTGTAGATTTTCTCATACGTCATTTTGATACAACAGCGACTATATTCCATATCTATATATATAAAATCATTTGTGTGTATGTGCGTGATCGACCCACGCTTAAACCACTGAACATATCGAAACCATATTCACACCATATGTTTGTTTAGTGCTCCGGATGGTTTGTCTAAATTTTGGGCCAAATCAGTTTGATTTGATTTCACACGATTTTAAGTAATTAAATTAATTATTCTCAGGTAGAAGAATGCCAATATTGGCGTTTTAAAAAAGGTTTCTCATTTCTTTTGTACCCAAGCAGACAATGGGTTTGGGTTAATTCATTGTTATCAAGAGACTTATAAGTATATTCGAACGGAGGAATATATATATAAGTGTTCACTCCTAAATTCAAAAAATTAATTAATAGCCCTAATGAAAACGTGTTAAGATAATTGTCTAAATTTAAATAAAAATGTAATAGATGAAATTTTTATATAATAAATTTATTTAGTACCTAAATATCAATTTTTTTTTTAAATATGCTCAAAATAAATAATATCTACAATCTATAAAAAATATTTTTTATTTTGCTTTGGCAATGAGATAAATTATTTCTTGGAGCTGATTTTTAATTAATAAAATAAACTTATTTAATTAAAATACCGCCCGGAGGGCCAAGGTGTAGAGGGCGTGCCGGAACGAAATTTTCTTTTCTTTTTTATATAAGTATACTTTTATTTTTAATTTATAAAAAAATATTTTAGAGGATTGTAGTTCGCACTCAAAAAAATAACCAGGCAGGCGATCGCAATACTTTCACATTATATTCTATGGAATATAAATGTATAAGTAAAAAACTACAATTTCATTTAATTCGCAAAGAGCGTGATTCGCTATTTTAAACCTACGAGTGAAAAGAGAACGAATTGAGCAGGTTAAAAAATTACTTTTCAATTGCGTTTAAGTTAAAAAGATGGAAGCAAAGAGAAAGTAAAAAAACAGAGAAAGGGCATGGATAAAAAGAACACAAGATGAAGTGGCTTTTTATGAAAGCATCAAAGTAAGCAAATGGAAATGTTTACTTAATTCATTCATTATCCAAAGAACTAATCGGAATCCAATTTGTAGAGAAAAGAACAATTTCCCCTATCCCTCGCCTTAAACGCAACTTTATTTAATTAAATAAATAAATAAATAGATACTCGTGGGGAAAGATTTGTGGGTTGATGTGATTTCAATCAAGGGTTTCTTAAAAGAAATTCAAATTGAGTGCATTCTAAAAAAAAAATATTTTAAATAAATTTAACATTTTCAAAATTTTAATTTATCAATGGGGAAAGGGAGGTGGGGCTCATAAATTTAATGATAAAATTTAATAAAAATCTTATTATATTAAACGAGCAATTTTCGTATATATATATAATCGGTTTCTCGAAAACGGCTTTAACTATTTCGCTAAATATTGGTGAACTTATCAAGGCTCATGAGTTATTAGTCGTGTATAAATTTTAATCCGATTGAAATAAAGGAAGGGGGTGTAAATTAGTCATGTCGCAAAATAAATATTTTAATCTTTCATATCTCGTCTTCGGTAAGTTGCAGAGGCTTGAAATTTGAAATTTAAGCTATGTAGATGCAACAAGTTACCGAGCATCGCTCGGTGCTCCAGGCACTTAGTTAAAAAGAAAATTAAGAATATAAATACCTTTATGAAAAAATTCCCAAAAAAAGTTAAAAAATAAATAAAAAATAATATATAGATTAAAAAACATTGATAAGAATAATAACAGGAGCTGTTGAAGGAGACAATAAAAGAGTGTGTCTTCTGCTGGAATTATAAATTTTATTTATTTATAACGAGACTATAGTTTCGTTATAATTAAATAAAATTTATAATTCCAGCAGAAGACACACTCTTTTATTGTCTCCTTCAATATATAAAAATTCTGCTACTCTCGGCAAAAACTTTCATTTTAACAGGAGCTGTGTTTGAAATTTTTCTTGGTGAGGGGGCGGATTATCAAAAAGTTTTTCAATATGTGGATCTAAATCTTGAAATTAACGAAAAATTAATTTTATTTTCATTAGGAGAAATCAATGAGCTTGTCTTCTGCTTGATTTATTAATTATATAATAATATATATATTTATATATGCATCAAGCGAAGGACAACTTCTTTATTTCTCGTGATGAATCATCAACTCTGCTACTCTCGGCAAACTAAATCTTTTCAATTAATTTTTTATTATTATAATTTTGATTTTAGACAACTATACCATATACAGAAAGAGGAGTTAAGGAAAAAATGTATGTAAAAAAATAAAAAAATGATTTCAAAAATTCACCCATTTTAAAAAAGCTTAAACATTGGCTTGTGTATACTATATGTTGCAGTAAAAACCCGTTTTAGTAAGAACTGGTTAAAACGCGTTTCTCTGAGTACCTTTAGCAACTAGAATTTACTGATGGTTGAGTTTGGTACAAAGGTCTAGAAACTTCATTTTTGACATTCCCCTTATTTTGAAAATAAACACCCAAAATGAGGTGGAAGGTCAAAAATGAAGATTCTAGACCTTTGGACCAAACTCAACCAACATCAGTAAATTCTAGTTTCCACAAAGGTATTCAGTGAAACGCGTTTCGGGGTTTTATTTATTTATTTATTTATTTATTTATTTATAACAATTGTACGGGCTATGAGCCCACTTACAGAAAGTAATTACATATTTATAATACTGCAACATATATGAGAACAAATCAAATACCTAATATTTCTAAAAAAATATATTACCTACCTATCAATATTTTCAAATTAGTAAACTTAATTTTTGTCATAATTACTTCTCGAGTACTATACTCAATTTAAGACGTAGCATATTACCCATAAATAAGATTATTTTTCTTTATTTTAAAAAAATTTATTTTCTCAAAAATCTGAAAATGACTACCTAGTCTTTGTTTATTTAAAAAAAATTCCTCTATATGTACATCAAAAAATAAAATAAAATGATGAAAATCTATTTCGTAACATAAAATTGGTTATTAGATTTTCAAATTCAAAAAATTTATGATTATACATAAAAGGCCCATCGATGGATTTAGGACTAAAAATTTTGTTCAAACTAAAAAAAATCAGAATTTTTAAAAAAATAATAAACACTATGTACCTAATTGCTTATTACATATCATTTATACATGATCAAAATGTCTGCATTCTTTTAGTTTTATTATTTAGCTTTAAGAAAAAAAATCTGTATTAATTATTAATATTATGTAACCAGCTTTTATACGTGTCTAATCATTAGTTAATATGTTTATCGTCATAACAGGTTTTAAATATATTATTGGAAAAACTATGAATAATTTAGATTTTGCTAATTTAATTTATAATAAATTATCATCATAAACTGCATGATGAAAAGAATAAGTAAAATATTGCGTCTGTGAAAATTCTTTTGAAATTAAGTAATATGTATTAATTTAACAAATTTGTCTGGAATAATGTAGAATTCAAATTTATACATTTCTTGAATACAAAAGACAAACTACGTCATTTATCATGGAAAAAGAGTCAATGTATTATATTTAATTTATGACTCAAAATATTATATCACTATATTATCACGAGCATTTCGTGCGTGCCTTCGGCACGCCCTCGAAACTCGGCCCTCCGGGCTGGTGCCCTAGCGGGCAGCGTCTCGGTCCAAAATTTTTATTCCTCTTAAAAAACCTCACTCCAAATGTATACCCGTAAACTCCCGAAAATACATAGTCTCTTAAAAGTTTCGCTTCATTTTCGTCCTGACACAGCTACAGAAATGATGCTGTAGATATGAATCTGGAAGTATTTTTTTTCTATAATCTACAGCATTGTGATATTTTTTGTGTGTAAATAGATTTATTTAAATAAGTGGGATCGTGTGAGGAGGAGAATTATATTATATCATTTTTTTAAATTTGGGATCGATAATCGATATAAGGCTCCAAATATTTAAAAGAGATCATGTGTTGTTTGTATGACAGGCTGCTCCATCCAGTATTGCCATGAGAAACTCATATGGGCATGCGTGCCTTAAGTCGTTCAATTTTGTAAAAATCAAAAAATAAGAATAAAAAAATTTAGATTTTTAAAAAATCATAAAAAAGTGGCAAATTATTAAAAAATAAACAAATAATATATAAAATATAAATCAAATAAGATGTGATTAATTTCTTCTTCTGTGCGCAAAGAAAAGCGAATTGAATATTTAATTTTTGAGTGGTGAAGGGGGGGGGGGGGATAATTATCAATATGTTTAATGTTTCTTAATTTAAAATCAATTGGAGTCTTTCATTTCAAAATTCGAGATAAAATTACAATTATATTTCAAATTTGCCTCGACTTACCTCGACTAAAAACACAAATATACCGACGGCATCAGCGCCCCTGTCGGCAGCATTAGGTCAGCGTTGCTGCAAATTAATCTGGACTATTCTTATTATTATTATATTATTATAATAGTACGATAATCATTATAATAGTTTTTTTTTTTGGTGAGCCCGGCAAGCAGTGCAAGAATTTTTTAATTTTTATTTCAATTACAATAAGAAACAAATTTTTTTAAAGATCATTTGCCCATTAAGATTTTTTAAGTACAAAAAGTGTTTTTGATAAAACGTCTGTCTGTCAGTTTTTGTGTGTTCCTATCCAATTTTCTCGCTAGACTATTGAACATAAAAAAAAGACAACTTATATATCACTGCTTATTATAGAATACAACATTTGAATAAATAATAATAATAATATAATAAGTGGTCACAGTGCTACAAGGTCTACATCTACAGCAAAGATTTTTATGGCAATTACCTATAGATTTAATTTTCAGACCTTTATTAAATGAACCTATTTTGACGGAAGTTAACTTGGAAACACCACAAAATACCTTCTAGTTTAATGAACAAATGTTTCACTAAATTATGCCTTCATCGTATTCCCTTAGCTAAATAAATATAATATATCAAGCAACCCTTTGAAGCCTATATTATATTAATTACATAAAGCATATTTTTTGAGTTTTAATTAAATTCCATTGACAAATGTACAGATTCTGCCGAAACGTTTGAAGATTGTTTTTTATAAAAGATTTGTATTTATTTATATATCTAGCTATATTAATCAAATAGAGTGTTTGGTAGTAGGGCGGGCCGGTCGAAACTTGACTTATTTACATATAGATGGCAGTGGTATCGCTTGAATATTTGGCCAAGAAGATTGGCATATTTTTTAAAAAGCCCGGAACAAATAGGGATAGCAACTATATATCGAATATTTCCAAAATACATCGTAATATAACTATCGATATACTCATTGCAATATATATCGAATATCGATATATGCCTTGCGATATATATCGAAAAATAAATCGGAATTTTTTTCACTTGCAAATACCAAAAAAATGCTGAAATTTTTTAATTGCACAATTTTATTCGAAATTTTTGTTTCACAACATCACAACTATTAAAAAATACTTTGACTAGGTACTTTAAACTCAAAAAAATAAAAATTTATGTCATGTATTGTAATAGAGAGGCGAAAAAATACCATAATACTAGAAAAAATAGCGACAAAAAATCGCAGCCGTCTGACTAATAAAAAGACTGTCCAAGCTTTTGTTTTTGGAATCATTTTGTGGAAAGTATTTTTTTCATGTTGTTTGTGTTTTCTTTTTAAGTTAATTTTTAAATTTAAAAAAATGTACTCCACATGACTTTGACTATTGACTACTGTTTTTGTTATATAATCTTAGGTGAAACTAGCTTTAAATTTAAAAAAAAAAAGTATTTTTAAGATTAAATTATTTTTACTATCATAGGATGTTTTTATTTCTCAATAAGTTAGAATTGCTGGTTAGTTTTTGATATATCGTATATACCGATATATTTGCTGCGATATATTTATGTAACGATATATCGCATATATCGATATATTTGCTGCGATATATTATGTATCGATATAGCGCTATAAGCTATATCGATATATTAAAATAATTTGCCATCCCTAGGAACGAGACACTCCCCGCCAAAGGCTAGATTACGTCGGCCCGAAGACCCGGTCGTCAGCAAGTTATTTATATATAATAAACACCATAAGAACATATATTCAATATCGTTAAGTCTATATTTAGGGACATGTTTATATGGATCAAGCATAAGACACGCACCTTCATTCCTTCTTAAAAATATCCACTTGATCATTTAAGTTCAACGGTCAAATTAAAAACACATTAAATGATGGGGAATCTGAGCCTTCCTCTAAAAGAGTACTTTTCTGTCTTCGTAAAAGATGGATGAATATCTGGACTTCCCAAGAGACCTAATAAACAAACCTAAAACAACAGGACCAACTCTCAACTCTTATGCATGAACAAGAAAACCAAATATTGTTCTTCCATTTTGCTGTATAAATAGATAAATGGATCATTAATATAAAAATATCAAATAATCATTCATTTCTCGAACTATCGGAAATTCAAAATTATATTTTCATTTTGAAACCGATCGAAATCAATCTTAACTAAATGATAATAACAATCGATTAGTAAGTCTGACCAATAACTTCATTAATCACATGAATGCGTTTTCAATCGATTGTTATTGTAGAAGACTGTAAAGAATTTAGAGATTTTAAAGATAGATTTACTAATATAAATATCTAAGAAGGCTACTTAACATTGGAATTTTAATGATTGGGCTTTTAGTCAAACAACCACTGATAACAGTTAAAAATATGTACAAGCATTATGATAACGAGCTTTTCAACGTGAAGTGAAAACCTGCCTATTAGTTGAAAACATATTTTTTTTCATTAACTACCTAAATAAAGAAGATTTCGTTATCTTTTGGATACTTTGAATTTGAACTATCACAAAAATCTTATGGAGTTTTTAGTAGAAATCACATAGCTTACCATTGCCCGAATGGTAAACCTATATTAAAATAAAATAATTAGAATAGAATCAATAATTATTAATTTGAACGAAATTTTCTCTGGAGAGAGACGGACTGGTAGAAATTTGAACTGAAAGAAATGGAAGGCAGCCCAGGGGTAGTGAAGAAGGAAATAATTAACACATAACCAAATAAGGTGTAATTTATTGGATTATTTCCTGCTTTCCTTTCAAAACGACGATTCGGAGGATTCTTCCCTCCTTCTTCAGGGTTTCGAAGGGTCATTGAAGGAAATAAACAAAATGTTTCTTTCCTCTATTCACAGCAGTGTTTAATACATTCTTCTTCCTTAGCAGAAGCATTAAAATAGAAAAACAATTTATAGATCCATATATTCTATATTTAAGGATGTTCCTTAATAAATCGATTTTCTTGCAATTCTTTTAAAACTTTGAATACACATATTTAAAAGTGTCCTTTATACGTAGAAATTTGTTTCAATAGCCCTTGCGGCACTAGATTTGTAAATATTGACCATTGAAATTTGCATATTTAACACGCGAACCCTATCCCGATTGATGTTAAAGCGACTATTTCAATAAATAACAAAGGTAATTTTTTTGAAGTTATTTTGAAAAACTGAGAATCATTAACTGAAGATATAACAAATTTTTTCTGTTAAAATAATTGTATCAAGCGGTATTCATATTGTATGAAAAATGTTAAAAGTTAGGTACTTTTGATGGTTTTCATTTTTTCTCTCATGGCATGGCAAGTGAGAGATGCCGAGTTGACAACGTCGCACTAAAATCACTCAATTTTTCCATATCTAAAAAACATCTGAAGCTGGTGCATTTGAGATTTTTAGCTAATTTTCTCAATCTAACTATACTGTTCTCATCTGGAATTTCACATTGAGCTGTTTCATGAAGTGTTTTTTTTTTTATCCTTTGTCATTTAGCGTTGGTAAGAATGCAATGTTGCCAGATCCGAGAAACGACGCAGTAAAAATATTTTTGCCTTTCTGCGCATGTGAGAGTAGGGGAAAGAGCGAGCTCCATCTGAGCTATATTAGGGAACGTTTTTAAGAAAGAAAAAAATTGATTTTCTATTTTAATGCTTCTGCTAAGGAAGAAGAAGTTTTTAAACACTGCTGTGCAGAGAGGAAGGAAACATTTTGTTTGTTTCCTTCATTGACCCTTTGAAACCCTTGGAGGGAAGAATCCTCCGAAACGTCGGTTTGAAAGGAAAGGAGGGAATGAAAATCCAATAAATTACACCTTATTTGGATATGTGTTAAGTTTTTCTTTCTTCACTACCCCTGGGCTGCCTTCCATTACTTTCAGTTATTAATTATTAATATTAAAGTTTTACAAGTTTTGATCATACTTAAGCAATTGTATGCAATTTTACAATGATGTCCTTTTTTTGAAACTCACATATAAAAAATTTTTCAGATAAACAAAGCTACTGTTCGATCCAAGGAAAATTTAATGAAAAACACATGTTTTTAATATTTTTACTTTTAATAGTATTGAACAAATTAAAATTTATTTTTAAACTTATTGAAAATAAATGTATAATAGTAAAATATTTGGTTAACAACTCTGCGCGACCCAAAGAATATGCTTCGGGACCCAATAGGTTCAGAACCATTGTTGTACAACACTATAGGTATAACCCATATGTTTCTATGTTTGTATGCATTGTAAATAAATAAAATAAAGAATTAGAAGACTTCAAAAAATCAATACTAGTATAAGGTGATGCCATTTAATTACTTCACTAATCTTTATAAGAAAAAGTAAAAGTATTTAAACGTTTCAATCATTACCCCCTTGTTCTAAGAGTTTTGCAAGGCTTTTAATTTGAACACCTGCTGAAATCTCTGTGGCCTTAAACCTCAATAACTTCCTTCCTCACTTCAAAGAGAGTTGAGTTTACTTAGAAACTTTCTTATTCAATTTAATTATTGATAATAATTGTCAATTATCGATGTTATTATCTTTTGATGTAATTATTATAATTAAAGTCTTCGGTAATTATATAATTTAAAAGCGGTAAAATCAAAATCAATAGAATCTTTTAAAACTAAAACAGAAATTAAGTATTTGAAATTAGATTAGAACACTGGGTGGTCCTGGGTTTTTCGGTTAAATACCATCTAATCATCTAGACTAGAACACTGTTCAGAGTTTATTGTTGAGTTTTGGGACATCCTGTATATATGTTTATTTGCATCAAGCAGAGGACAAGATCAATCGAGGGGTGAACCGCGACCTAATATCGTGTACACCTACTTCCACTTTCATTTCCAAGTAAAAGACAATAGATGAAGGGGCAAAAATAATTCTACATATAGTAATTCCAAAAACGTGTACACCTAATTCCAATCGCGGTTCACCCCTCGAGAACAATTATTTCTTTTTATGAATTTTAATTTTAATGTTCTTTAATTTCCCCCCTTTCGAAACGAGGGGGTAATATCAGCGGAATTAAATATATTTTGGAGAAATAGCTAAAAAAAGTTCTCCGATTCCTGCTATAAAGTATTTTCAGTAGAACTTGATATTCACTAAACTGGCTTAGAATATAACTCACTGTTCCAGAGTATCATAAAAAAGTAATAATTACTTTAATAAAAATCTATAGAGTATTTTTATTTAACCTAAAAATTCAAAATTTCTTAAAAAGATTTTCAGTACAAGCTGCAGTTTAGAATTCAATTAAGAGAACAACTTCAATATTCCCATAAAAAAAGAATAGAGACATGGTTATTGTAAATAAAATTTACTGATGGATCTACAAACTTCATAATGCTCATAGGTAGGGTTTTGGACAGAACTAAATCTGCATTTTCCTTAACTAACGCAAAAAATTTATACTTCAATATATACCTACTCATTACCTACCCAGTATCGTAAATTTAATTATTTGATTTCAATTAGTATATTCGTATGTTTAACATGAAGATCAGTAACACTAACTAAATAAATAACGAGTGTTAAAATGTTTTTCATTCATGAAATTCCAAATTGATAAAGAAATGTATCTCAATTTTAAAATTTATTAGAGTGTGTAATTGATGTTTTAATTCTATTATAAAAAATATACTACCAATACGAGTAGCAGAATTGAAATCACTGGTGTATTTTTAACGATTAATTATAAGTGCGGCGTCTGCCTAGGGGGTTACAAAACCCGGATGACCTTATCATCATATGTCTCTGTCACTTTTAAATGGGAGAAAATCTCGAATATTTATTGTTTGATTTTTTTATGACTAATCTATTTTTCATTAATTTCAAACTGAAAATAACAAGTTAGCAAACTATGGAATATTTGTATTTATACTATTAACAGGTATCATAACCATAGCATAACGCGTTCTAAGCCCGATATAAAGCAGAAGTAAACTATTCTCTATGTTAGAAAATTATATATACACGAAGTTTTGAATTTCAATTGTGAAGAAATGCTAGCTATCCAATCATTTAATTTGCTCCATTAAAGTAAGTGACCCAAAAGTGGACATACCCATTAAAGCGGACACCTTAAAACATTTATGTTTAAAATAAGGGGAAATAGACCCCAAATTCTGTGTACTGCAATTCCATTCGTTTCTGAATAGTATTCCAAAGAATGCCCAACATAACATAAAGAATTTTGTGCCTATTTGCCCTTATTTTAAACACAAAATTTTTAAGATGTCCGCTTTAAGGGGTATGTCCACTTTTGCATCACTTACTTTACTGTAGTTTTTTTTTATTTGTTGTTAAGAAAATAGTCAGAAAGGACCGCATTGTCTCTTAGATAGCGAAATTTGATTTCCCTAAATAGCCCTGATTTCTAAACATAAAGGAATTAATAGATTTAGAAAAGTCCAAGAGCCAAACTATTTAATATCTGCGATGAAAATTAACTCTCCTGATCGAATTCAATCCAGCGAATCTTGTGTGGAAGTCAAGTACAGTCAACAGATCTACGATAGATATAAGTTAAATCTATCATGCATTAATTAATAGCCAAGGGCTTGATTACCACACAAGAGAAGTTAATTGAATTCCATCACTAACATTTAATTAAGGAAGCCTCACCAGTATATGATGTTGACATGCAGCGACAGCAGCAAATTTATGAAAAACTCCTCAGAGAGAGAAACTAGGATTTTCAACAATATTTTTTCAAAGGCATGATTTCTGAAGACTGATGATATAGATTATGGGCCCACCCATCTATCAACAACAAACTGTGCTACATATTGTGCTTAACTTTCCAGAATTCAATGATTTCGGATGTTCCCAATTAGCCGCGATTGTTGGTAATTTTATCAGATAATGATAGGGCAAATTCCGAATAATGTTGTCATCAATTATTTTAAAAACAAAGACTTCATTAAAAAAAGTTTATTTTCCAAAGAATTCTCTTATTTAGAAAGAATTTATCCAAGATTAATAAAAAATATACTTGACAAGATCATCATTTTTAGACGAGCTGATAAAATAGGCCAAAGTGATCTGATCCTGGTCTAAGTAATACTTGATAGGAATAATTGTGTAAAATGAACAAGAAAGAAAGCGTGCCATTTCGATTTATTCATTTGGAAATGATAGGTTATTAAAAAAAATATTTCATGATCAGGCAGAGGGTAGGGACATCGGATAGAGACGAAAAGGAAGCAAATTCACTGGAAAACAATTTTTCCAGCTCATTTTTTCTTAATCTAGATATCCATTTTTATACTCTCTACGATCGTGTATACTTTATAAATCACTCTTTTAGATTTAAATGTTTAAATATTTAATCAAAATATAACATTATTTTCTCAAAAAAATAAACTATGGTTCATTTAAATATTCAGATATCAAAGATGATTCCTATAATTTAATATACGACAAGTATTCTAGATAATTAATGGTTCGATACCTGTACAACATTACCATGTCCACTGCCTCATCCTTAGGTTTCATAAATTACAAAAAAATCGATTATAGTTTTCAAAAAAAAAATCGAAAATCTAATTAAAACTAGGCACACTTTTCGAAAATAAGCTTCTGTCCCAATTGCTTAAATGAAACATGGACAAAAAATTAACAAAAAAGAGAAAAAATTATCATTTTATAAAATTACTATTAGATATTTGATTTTAATAAAATAATGCAAGTACTGGTTAAAAAGTCTAGTTCCATGCATTCCAATGGTGATTCTTAATATTAATTCGTTCCATCATTGAAAAATACTGTATAGAAAAGTACCTACCAATCATTTAATCTACAAGGTAGAACTAAGACGGGAGTTAAAATAAAAAGATCCTAATGCTGGAATTTTTAAAGGTTATTATTAAGTTGAGAATCACCGTCCTGCAAATTTTGCATGGAAAACGCAAAAACTATAGAGCAGCACTTTCTCAGCAATTCTGGTACGTTTTCTTTAAGCAAAAGGAAATCAAAGAAACAATAAGTCACTTGTCTATTTTCAACTGTAGGATATTTTCAGCTAAGATTATGACCATTTTAGGCTATAAATTTATATATTTAACAGCTAATTTAATTCGAAAGTCATAGATTTTTGGCAGTTTGAGCCGAAGGTTGGCAGATCATCTTTGGAAGCCGAGCTCTGAATTCTCAAGAGGCAGAAGGATTTTTAGGGATATTCTGTAAACAATTAGATGAGAGGGAAAAAGTAAGTCTAAGACTTTATTCAACTGTTTAAAAAAGGCTACACAATAAAAAAATGTCAAAAGAAAATAATAAAAGGTAATGAAGGTGACCAAGAATAATACATAACAACATAACCTGTCCAATTAATAATCTTGATTTGTTATCCTTTCATTTTTGTTTCAGTAGTGTGTCCTGTAGTTAAAGAGATTAGAAAGTACTGATTTAAGGTCATTTTTTATTTTAAATTATTAGTTAAACAAATATATGGTATAAATTCTATACCCATTTTAAGGCCTCCTAAAGGCGCTGACTAGAATTCAAATATTTTACTTTAACTTATATCAATATCATTATAATAATATGATGATTCCGCATATGCTTAAGTATTTTTTACTTTACCATACAGGGTGTGATCAAGTATTGTAATCGTGCATGAATAAAGTGTTTTTTTGAAATATCTCAAAAACGGCTGAAACTATTTTGATAAAAAAAAATTGGGCGGAACCTATGGCATTTCGGTCTACAAAAAAGCTCCTATAAGTGAACATCGAAAAAATTATATTTTTCGAGATAATAACTGTTTTATCAAAATGTCTGTTAGTCCGTGCGTTACCAAATTTTATGGACGAGCTAGCTTAAAAACTAGTGTGAATATTAAAACCAAATTTCGCAAGTAGTTTTGCTGCTTTGGGATTAAGAGCTGATTAGATTTTGCTGTATATCGAGCCAAAATTAAGGGGGGGAAGGGAGGGCTGATTAAAATTTAAAATTATAATATTTTCAAACTAAAAAAACAAGAAAAATGAAATAGACTATAAAATGAACCTATAATAAAGAAAATATTTTTTTTTTCTGGGGTCAAAAAAATCAAAAAAAAATCTAGGCCATTTGAGAAAACTCAACCAAATTGTGTTTACATAATCAGTGGTCCCCCAGAACACTAAAAATACAAAAACAAACCGCCAAAAACAGGGAAGGGGCGGGGGGTCAAAATATGAAAATCTAGGCCCTTGGACCAAACTCAATCAGAAGTGGATGGTAAAGTCACATGGCCACATCAGAACGTGTCAATTTATTTTAATTCAAATTATTAAAGGAGATCACCTATGGGTCTTTACAGACCTTTGAATCCAATGTTTTGTATTGAACTACATAATTTTACTTGGACTGAATTTAGTTCTGAAAATCAATGTCGTATAAACATAGTTCAATCAGGCAGGAGATACCAATTTTGTGTATTGAGTTGTTTGTGACTATTTACAATGCAAGTTAAGAACATATTTTTTTCAATTAAACTGGCTAATTGCAATCTCCATAGAATTCTCAATTAAACAACCCAGCATTGCAATAGATATATTAATGACTATAATTAACTTTTATATATAATGAATTCGTCCGAAGGCTTGCTAGAGAGTGTGATTTAAATGTTGATAATGAATAAAATCCCCGGACCAGTTGCTGGTCTGCGAAAAGTTTATTTGAGGTTTCATTTCATTAGTTTCAATATTTCATTATAGGGATTTCTTTTTTATATGAATAATTAGTATTTTTAATTTTATTTTACTTTTTATTAGTAATTTGATATACAATCAAATTAGAATTGTATGTTGACACTTCAATTTTGAATTTATAAATTTTATAATAAAATAAAAATAATAAAATTTGATGTACTCCAGAGTTGATACTGACGTCATGAGAGAATGTTACTATAGCTTGAGTGTTATGTTTATTTAGGTTTCTAATGGAGTTTATTTTTTACGATTCAGTAAAAATAAAATAAATGAATATTGATAATTTACCTTTAAATTAAAAAAGTTTTTAAATAAAAAGAGTTGAGCCAATGCAATTTTCCATATCAAGTTATTTATTTATTTCAAATTATTTAGTAATGTTCAAACAAATAAATAAATAAAAAATTCAAATTAAATAATTTGCAGGTAATTATTTTTTTAGAAAATTCTTTGATATTCTATGAAATAATTATGTATATATTTTTCTCAGTGAATTTTAAATCAAAAGATCTAAATTTTGCATATGACTAAAACATAAAGCGAGTTCGTGGATGAAAAATAAATTAACATGTCACATTTTATAAATAAGGAATAGTTAGATGGTGAATTTAAATAAACATAGACTTGTAAAAAAACAGTCAAATGCGAGCTTGTCTAGCTCTATTAACTTATTCTTATTCTTATTCTTATGGAAACTACAATTGATTTTATTGTAATTTACGAAACGTAAGGGGCAGTGGAAATCGTAGTTGTCAGGCATCAGACCACCTTAATTAATATGTACATCAATATATGCGACCTTCTCCGAGAAAAGATGGGACCTAGTGTGTGAAAATGAAGTTTTGAGAAAAACGCATTCATGCCTATGTGGTGACGTATTTTTTTTTAAAAATAACTATAAGAAAGGAAAAGAATAAAGTGACGCTTCAGTCTTGTGCCAACTGTATAACGAGTGTTATCAATATCTAAAAAGTTGTTTCGTTTTGTACGTTTTTATGGGGTAAATAAATTTTTATCAGAAATCTAACTCATTTCATCTTATTCTACACCCTTTTAGGTAACAGAATCCACTCTTAAGTCCAAACCCGTTTTTTGACACACTAGGTCCCTTTTCTCGGAGAAGGTCACTATATTATAGTGAAAAACTTGAAATTAGTCCTTCAAAATAAAAATTACAAGAAAGCTTGTTTATTGTAAATATTAAATAAAAAAAAATAGCAAATGAGTTTTGTTTATTTATAATAATACTCATATTATGAAGAGGAAAGTTTGTGTGTTTGCATGTTTGTTTTAAAACTAGCTATTAGATTGAAATGAAACGTTTACTTGACTGATATGATATCGAGTCTTGGCACCATCATATATATGGTATAGTCACAGTTTATTAAAACGTAGTGATTAAAAGAAATTGTAGTGAATTGGACCGACCAAATATTAAATGAAGGTTAAATTTTTATTAAGTACACAAGTAATTAATTGTAACTAATTATTGAATACAACAATAAATGATACTATATAACTATGTCGTTCAATAAATAATTATAAGTAATTTTTGTTATTTTTAATTTCAATAATTTCACTCACAAAAATATAATCTCTAACAGCTATATATCTTCCACAAATATTTCCTTTAGAAATATTATTTTATTTCAATTTCAGGAAAAAAAAATTTTGAAATCAGAAATTTTAAACTATATTTTTAAAACCGGCGTTTGTTCTGACGAGATACAATCAATAATCACTCCAGAAGCCTCATTTGCGAGAAATATAGTTATGATTTTCTAAGATTTAACACTTTTTCACGAATAAATTTAATTCTAAGCGAATAAGCGCATTTGTCAATTCGTTTATCCCCATGACTTCTAGAGAATGCAACACGCTTCCCTGTCTGTCTTTCTGGTTACATATAACCTTGAGTCTTTCAAGACCCGCGTCCACAGATACCTTCAACTCCGAACCAATCCCTGAAACCTCTTCTTTTTTCACGATTCAAGAGTCAACCGTGACTACAGAAGCTGTACCTTTTAGGTGGAACTTCTTCTTGTATCAATATCATTAAAAAAGGAAAAAAATCTTCAAATTTGGAATAATCAAAATATTAACTTCGAAATGGTATTATTCAATTTCAAATTGAGAATAGTCATTATAATTACAGTGGTGCCTTGAGATACGAATTTAATTCGTTCTGTGATCATCGTCGTATGGCATAAGAATCGTATCTCAAAGCAATTTTTCCCATTTAAAATAATGTAAGTAATATATATATTAATGCGTTTTAGGGATATGAAACTAACCCAAAACCCAGTTAAATTACACATAATATACACAATTTGTATATAGATAAACGAGTAATAATACACACAATGTTTATTAATTTGTTTATTAATATATTAATAACACACATCCCTTACCATAATAAGGAGTGAGAATAATGAATAATAAAATAAAAATAATGGACATTCGATGGTGAGGCTTTCGGGCCTCGTGGTCGAAGTTTTTTTTATAATTGTAAAACATGTTGTATTTTTTTTTTTATATTGGATAATAAAGATCATTATTTATTTATTTTATTTTAATAACACACAATGTTTATTAATCATCACTTTAACGTCAGGCCTTTTTGGCCACACTTTCCTGACTTTCACTGCGTGAGACCTTCATAAGGTAACGATCAAGAGAGGTCTGTTTCTGCCTTCTTTTTAAAATGTTACGAAAGAATGTGAGACACCTATCATCAAATAAGGCACATCGCAAATTCGTATCTCAAATTTTTCGTTGTATGTCGAGGTATAAATTTTAGAATATTTCATGTTGTATCTCAAAACATTCGTATGTTACGACATTCGTATCTCAAGGTACCACTGTATTTACATATTAAAATTGATTAATCTCAATGTTTCTCTTAAAGTGAGTGTGTATTTAGCTTAAGAGGTTTCCCTTCAAAACCTTGTACCAGGGCAGTTCTTCTCAAACTTTTTGAAGTCGGAGAACACTAAACTCTAACATTTTTTTGCTCAGAACACTTACAACATAACATAAATTTTAAAGCACCTGGGGTCAACCTTTTAAAAATCAATGAATGAAAAAAATGACATTGCACTCAAAAATATCCCCATTATAGAAGAGAAATCCGGCTTGAATTGATTTTTCTTTTGCAACAATTTTTTATTGTGTATTTCGAGGAACACTTGAAATGGCTTCAAGGAACACCAGTATTCCACGGATCACAGATTGAGAACCATGGGTCTAGGGAGAAGTCCTCTCCCTTTCTCTACTCCTTGAGTCTCTGATTATCTTGTTTCTTCTACAAATAAATACTGCAGATTTTGTCATGGAAATTTTATAATTAGCACTTTTATCTTAAATCAATAAAAATCAAACTGTACACACTTCCCAATGGAAATTCTTAAATATATTGATTGTTTACTAAAGAGATTTAATCATGTTCAAAACGATAATATTTATTGGTACAAATTCGATTCATTATCTTCATTAAGTCGTTCTCCTAGTGAGTTTTATTGCTTTTGTCACCCACAAGTGACGTCATAGATTATTAAACCACCCAGGTATGTTTGATCTCTCACTTCTAAAGCTTCCAATTATGGACTATCCACTAACAGAGCAGTTAAGGAAGGAATGAAAAAAGAAGGAAATCACAGCATTTTAGCAAACGGCTTTGTGTAAAGAAAATTCTATCCGGGTCTCTTTTGCGAAAGAACATCAAACCATTTGCAAATAACGTACTTTAAATCGTTTGGGAAAGAATCCATAAAACTCTATTGAAGTTTTATTTTCCTAATGAAAATACAGATTTACTTAGAAATAAAATGTAGTTAAAATTTAGTGAGATTTAGATAAATCACCGATGTTTTCAAAAATGAAATAATAAATCTGGACCCCGGCATGTCAGGCAATACTTCACTTTATATGATATATATATGTGTGTGTGTGCGAAAGTAAAAATCTGTAAGAAACCTTATATAACTTTATTTCTTAAATATAAGTATCTCACTGTTAGCTTTTGAATATACCTACATATTTTATAAATAAATAAACCAGGGAGATAGGGAGTGCCTGTAAAATTAGAACTTAGGCGAGGAAATTGTCTCCTGAAGCGGGGGGAAGAAGAAGCTCGACCGCCATCTTGCATAGTTCAAAACATTGCCAAACATAACGTTATCAAATGAGAAATACATATTTAACAAAGAGTTAATACTCTCATATAAGCAAGTTTTTCTTTAATATAAAATACAGTATATTTATGTTCCTATGACTATTTTGTGTATATTCATCTTATTTTAATGTGAAATAATTTTAATAATTAATAATTTTAATTAATTTCAATTTTCTCTAGATATCTGTAAAAATAAAAAAACTATCATCATCATCATCATTGAGTATACAGTCCTAAGACTGGTTTGAAAAAACTATAATTTAAAATAATTCTTTTATTAGTTTTTTTTATTTAGGTGATCTTATAATTTTGAAAATCGAAGGTAAAATGATATATATATTCGTATAAGACCATATGGAAATCTCAATGTTTTGAAAGATCCAAGATGGCGGACTGTGAGTCAGCGATGACGTAGGCAGGCGACACTTTTCTAACTATATGCTCTCTCCCTATCTCCCTGAAATAAACTGATGTGGCCATCCACGTGACTTTACCATACACCTGCCTACTCTCTTATATTTAATATTTAATAAAATAATTTATAATCATTTACGAATGTTTTTAAAAAAATTTTCTTTTTAATTCTGTTAACATTACACCTCTCTTTTGAGTTACTATCAATTTTAAATAGTGGGTCTCATATTTCTATATTAAGTCGTATATAGCAGTGGTTATTAACCTTTTTAAACCACGACCCACATTTGAGAAATATGTAGTACATGTTGCGACCCAAAAAAAAACCCAAATTTTACATTACTCACATTTTTACGCAGATATAATTTTTTTTTTAACAATTAAAATAAAAAAAGGTACTTTTCGATCCAAGGAAAATTTAATAAAAATGTACGTATTTAAAAAAAGTATTGAGAAAATTAAGATATATTTTTAAACTTATTGAAAATAAATATAGTAAAATATTTAAATATTTTTTAACGTCTCTGCGCGACCGTAGGTTAAGAACCACTGGTATATATGCAAAATTTCGTACAAATCGATCAAGCTTGAGTTGTTTACCATAAAAGAATTTAATCTTTTTGATTTTAAGTCGATTCGTCCACGTTTTCAGTAGAGGTTGCCATTAATAGTCATAACATCGAAAATGGAATGCAATAAGGTTATTCCTCAAGTATTAGATGAGAATCGATCGCTATTTTTGATTTTAAGACGATTCATCCATGTCTTCACCAATGGTAACCAATAATAACCGAAATGTCAAAAATCCAATGTAGAATCGTTATTCCTCGACTGTTAAATGAGAATCGATCACTATTTTTGAATTAAAGTCAACATGAACTGCAAATTGCAAGGGATATCTGATTATTAATAAAGGAATAAACATATTAATATTTCAAATGAATTTGGATAAAGTTCAGCAACGATCCGTTGCAGTTTATTTAAATTGAATTAACAGTTGTTTGTTAGTAAATGGTTTTAGCAGAAAAGCAGAAATTTGGCAAAAAGGGTGAAGATTATTATTAGGAATGTTTGTACCGAATTTCAGTTCACTGACTACAATAGTTCATAAGCTTTCCATTTCCGATATTAGACAATAAGCATTGCAGAAATGTAGTGAGTTAAGGTTCCATTCAAACGGATCCTTATTAGTTTATATACAATGTTTCTATTTCTGTCCATCTCTCAGACCATTGTAGATTGTAAACGAAATAAGATACAAATTTGAAATACACAAGTTTTATTTTACTCAAAAACAAAAATCTTAAAAATCAATCAATCATATCAGATTTAAAAAAGTTTTAACAGGGTGATTATTTTGAGAACAGTCTGTTTTAAAATAAAATATTGTAAAAAATTGTTTTTTTAAAAATAGCGCAGTGAATAAATAAATTTAAAATTAATCTGTATTTAAATACTGTAATAATACTCACTTAACCCACTGAGCTACGGAGCTCACAGAGACGCCGCTCAAAAAATAGACTATTTATATGTCCTATTTACTTTGGGTATAAATTAATTAAAAATTTAATTTATTTTTAATGTATAATATTTAAGTTTTTAATTTATTTCAATTATTTAATTATACCATATTTGAGTCTCCGATCATGGGATTTCATTATATTATCATAAAATTATAATAAAATACAGTTAAACCACACCGATTTTAAATTAATTTCTCAACAAAGAAGCCTTTATAATGAATTCGGTTTTATTTAAAATATAACAAAAATGTTTTGAAGAAAATTTTATATTTTAAAAAATTTTAGGAAAGATTTTCAAATCCCTGCTATATGAGTAAGGCCATAGTAATTTATTTGTTCGATTAAAAAATTAATGTCAAAATAATAAAAACCAATTTTAGTCCTAAAATAAGCTGACGTGTTCTGATGTCGCCATCTACTTGACTTTACCATACAACCTGGCGTCTAAAATTATTTATAGTCATGTAGGGGGGGTATTAGTTTTTGCATTTTTAGACTTCTGGGGTCCCACTGATTATGTATACAAAATTTGGTTGAGTTTCGCAAATGGCCAAGATTTTCATATTTTGACCCCCCCCCCCTCCCATTTTGGGCGGGTAGTTTTCGCATTTTGAGACTTCTGGGCGTCCACTAATTATGTATACAAAATTTGGTTGAGTTTGCTCAAATGGCCTAGATTTTTAATTTTTAACCCCCCCCCCCTCCACCCTCCTTAATTTTGGGTTGATATGCACCAAAATCTAATCAGCTCTTAATCTAAATGGACCAAAACTACGTGTGAAATTTGGTTTCGTTATTCAAACTAGTTTTTGAGCTAGCTCGTCCACAACAATTTGGTAACGCACAGAATAACGGACAACCAGACAACCAGACAGACTGACAGACATTTTGACAAAACAATTATTAACTCGAAAAATATTTTTTTTTTGATTTTCACTTATTAGGAGTTTTTTGTAGACAGAAATACCATGGTTTCGCCCAATTTTTTTAATCAAAATAGTTTCACCCGTTTTTGACATATTTCGAAAAAAAGAAGGTAAAAAAACTCTTTTTTCATGCACGATTCCAATACTTGACCATACCCTGTATGGTAAAGTAAAAAAAAAATGATTAATGTTTTAAAAATAAATATATACCATATATCACGGTGGAGATGAAAAAATAATTCATATGTTCTAGAATTAAAAAATATATATTGATAGCGTTTTTCTTTAGGAGACGGACTGGTATAAATATGCAATTGGATGTTGATGAAGGCAGTCCACGTTGGTTGTAAAAAATAAGACTATAATGGTTTTATTATTTTACATTTATTCGTTAAACCTCTACGCCCTTGGACAACCATTCAATAATTGGCTTTAAGAATGACACCAAGCAAATAGCAATATGTATAAATTAATTGGAATTTTTTATTGAAATTCCATTAAAATATGATAAAATTGAATTCAAACATGTTCATTGTTGCAATTCAAACTTTGAAATTGTCATTTTACTCCTTTTATTGTTTAATTGATTTGTTTAATATTTGATGATTTTCAAGCGAAGTTATTCAACAATTTTTTTCTCTCTTATTTTAGAATCAATTCCGATTCTATTTTATTTAAAATTTGCCAAAAATTCTATTGAGTAGAATTCTGATTAGGATTTTCATGTAATTCCTGAATAAATTTTTATGAACTGAATAAAATTTGCATTAGAGGAGCGGATTGCATCCCATGCATGAATGAAATATATATATGAGTTCCAAATTTTTATTAGTAAGAAGTCAAAGAACTTACTTAGGGAGAGGCGACTCCCAATGAAAACCAGGTGGTTTTGCTTCTCGCTGAACGAGCGGGACGTAAATATGTTTATGGGCTGCGAAGCAGCCCATAAACATATAATACAAGCTTCATTATACAAGAAACTTCTCAAAGAGAAATATGATTCTTTTTTTTTCTTTAGAATCTTAATTTATTATT
Source organism: Forficula auricularia (assembly GCA_024734495.1). NCBI lineage: Eukaryota > Metazoa > Arthropoda > Insecta > Dermaptera > Forficulidae > Forficula > Forficula auricularia. The sequence continues at coordinate 1,500,917 of JALMQS010000132.1, read as the reverse complement.
TTGTTTTATCCAGGTGTCTTAATTCTCTTCTTCCAGTTGAATGGAAGCAACTTCTTGCTTCCATGAATGGGAGGTTTTTTTTATGGAGTGAGCTTGTTAGCCTCACGTCCAACCCCTTTTAGTCGCCTTTTACGATAAGCAGAGGATACTATGGACCTATTCTACCCCCGGTCCATAGGGGTCTCAGTGTGCAATACTTTTTTTACAATTAGCAGTTATTGGTAGAAAGTCGGGAAATTTCATAAATCAACTGATGTGGTCACCACACGACTTTCAAATTCTCACTTATTTGAAATCATCGCGACACTCTTAATTTACACCCCCATCCTTTATTTCAATAGGTTTAAAATGTATACACGACTAATAACCCAATATACTTGATAAGTATACCAATTAAAAAAAAATCGTTACTCCCGTATTTGAGTAAATAAAAAAAAAAAAAAAAATACGAAAAATCTCTCTCTCTCTTTCATGTAAATGTAAACTTCCGGTGTTACCATTTCTACCAAAAGCTTGCTGAACTCCTTCTAGCCTATATTGAGTTTAAGTTTCAAATTTCGTAGCTCTGAGACTTATGATTGCGAAACGCGCGGGGATACATACGTACATCCGCACTGACCAATGGATTTTTGGCTTCTGGGGACCACAATATCCGGTTTTATGTCCTAATTTTTTTTATAAAATAAGATGCCTATCCCCCCCCCCCCTCATGACTCTCCCCTCCCCCCTCCAGTTTCATAAAAAGTCCCCCAATGTACATTATATTTTATTCACTTCTAATCAATTAGAAGAGATTTTTATTTTACCCATAGTTAAAGAAGCGTTGTTCTATGTTAATAACTATGGAATTTACTTTTTCCTCTGAGTGTACGATTTTGGTCAAATTAATTATTTTATTTTATATATATAAAATCGAGGGGTGAGCCGCGATTGGAATTAGGTGTACACCGTATTTGGAATTATTTGAAATTACTTTGGAATTCATTAGATAATCTATTGTCATCTATTGTCTTCTACATGGAAATGAAAGTGAAAGTGGAAATAGTGGTACATGATTTTAGGTCGCGGTTCACCCCTCGTATAAAATATATGATATTAAAGAAAATATGTACTTTTGGTAGCTTGATTTTGATGATTTAGTGCTTAACAATTAAAGATATAAATCAGGGGTGCCCACAAGGGGGGGGGGGAGCTAAAGAGTACGTTATTGAAATTTGCGAAGCAGTTCATAAACATATAATACAAGCTTTTTATACGAGAAACTTCTCAAAGAAGAGTATACTTCTTTTTTTTCTTTAGAATCTTAATTTATTATTTTGTTTTATCCAGGTGTCTTAATAGTCTTCATCCAGTTAAATGGAAGCAAATGCTTGCTTCCATGACTGGGAGGTTTTTTTCGGAGTGAGGTTGTTAGCCTCACGTCCAACCCCTTTTAGTCGCCTTTTACGACAAGCAGAGAATACTATGGACCTATTCTACCCCCGGTCCATAGGGGTCAAGAATATTTATTCTATTTAATAACAAATAGGCCTTTATAGTAAATTTCATTTTTCTTGATTTTTAGTTTGGAAATCTTATAATTTCAATTTTTAAACACTTAATTTTTGGTTCGATTTCAACCAAAATCTTATCAGCTCTTAAAATCTCAATACATCAACTACATGTGAAATTTCGTTTTGATATTCACACTAGTTTTTGAGGTAGTGCGTTCACAAAAATTTGGTAACGCATGTATAAACAGACTAAAGTACTAACAGACATTTTGACAAAACAGTTATTATCTCGAAAAATGTAATTTTTTGATTTTGACTTATTAGGGTTTTTTGTAGACAAAAATGCCATGGTTTCGCACAATTTTTTTAATAAAAATAGTTTCCGCTGTTTTTGAGTTATTTCAAAAAAAAAGAAACAAAAAAATCACTTTTTTCATGCACGATTACAATACTTGACTATACTCTGTATGGTAATTTAAACAAATTTATATGTGTATCTAAAAGAAAATTTCTAATTAAAGCACTCTTCTGGTTTTAATCAAAAATCCAAAAACGTTTTTTATTACCATATATACTTGAGAATAGTAAAAAACAAAAAATAAAAAAATAAAACATTTCGAATAATTGAAAAGTTATTATTTTGCCGAGAGTAAGAGTGTTGTTGATTCATAAAGGGAAACAAAGATGAGGTTGTCCTCTGCTTGATAAATAATATATGAAGTATACATTTACCTTTATATATATTGATGTACTAGTATTTATGTAGGTGTGTATGTTTATTTGCATCAAGCAGAAGAAAACCTCTTTGCTTCTCTTTATGATTTCAAATAATAATTACTATATAGTATAGTCGAATTATAAAGTTAAGGGAGAATGGTGTATGTTCTTGGGCAAACATTTTAAATAAAGTAAAGTAAATTTTTGAAAAAAAATTTTAGAAAACTTTTTAAAATTTAAAATATAAAATAATAGGTAGGTTTCACATAAATATCATAAAAATAAATTTATGTGAAACCTAGCTAGTATTTTATATTTTAAATTTTAAAAAGTTTTCTAAAAAAAATTTTCAAAAATTTTCTTTACCGAATCATAAAGATTTAATATTTTTATTTATTTATTTATTTCGACACAATTTCAAACTAAATTTTATCGAATATATAGATATATACCCAGATATATACCCTGGTATAATTTATATATCATTTCGCAACTAACGATGACTAACTAATTCCAAATTGATTTAAATAATTAATTTCATATAAAAAAAAATCTTGCGATGCTGAAAATCAAGGCCATTCAAATGAATTGTCAAGATTAACTGGAATGCTTGGCAGTTTGTAATGATTATAATTAGTTCTATTGGCGGGTTTACGTCTGATAGATAGCAAATTATATAACAGTCAGCAGCTCATGCAAAATGTTCCGATATTTATTTATTTTGGCTCGGAATCGAATAAAAAGAACAAAGATACCCCACCACGAATATTTACATTGAAATTGATTGATTTAACATTCTTTTTTATTAACCAAACCGAACGACAAACATCAGACAAATTTAAGTAGTTTCAGTCTTTTTTTTTGAAAGTTTAGAATATTTATTTAAATAATGTCATTAAGAATATATGATTTCGAAATTTTATATGGAAATGAGATTCTTATCTGTTTGCATATCTTAATGATAATTATCTATGATTTTTCGAAATAATAATATTTCACAAATTAATTAAGCTTTGGTGGATTTTTTATTTTTGAGAAAATAAAATTTTGTAACACAATTAGTTAATTGTAATTTTTAATTGGAGGAAAAATTGAAAACTTTTTAAATTTTCGGTACGCTCATTTTGAGTTTTTTTAATTTTTTATCACAGAACGGTTCGAGTTAGAAAGCTGAAACTTAAAAAAACAGTTTAGTTTATTAATATAAACTTTAGTGCTAAATTTTATTTTATTAGTCTCAGATCTTCGATTACAATTCAATTTTTTCTGAATTTTTGATATCTACATAAAGTTCTAAAACTAGAAATTTTCCAAATTCTAATAAGTTCTTTGTTTTAGACCTCCAAACATTTTGGCAACAGAACGAACATTCTAAGACATTGCCTTCTCGAATTTTCGCAGATATCGAAGTCCATTTAAACACTCAAGCACACTGATAAGACAGTAAACAGAAAAATATCATTCTTTGATAACCCAATAAAGTAAAGGGTGTGTAGTTTCACAGTGAATGAAATAAAACTCAAAGAGGTTTATACAAACTCAATATATTTCGGATTATTAGTCCATCATCAGGATTTTACAGCTTAAAACCAATAATAATTGAACGAGCGATCACAATTTTTAACATCTGTATATATGTATATATATATATAGTGGTGCAAAATGTGTTTTTTTTAATACTACTAATTTTCTAATTTCCCCATGGATTGTCCAACCTGACTACTAAATTATTGGAAAGAAAATAATCATTTGTCTATGTTGGTTAATTTTATAACCACCTTTTTTATCATAGACATTTCTCTCTGGTTATTTCGAGAGGTAAAAATAAAATAGATTGTAGATGCATAAACATGAAGAAAGGCTAAAAAGGCTTAAGCCGCCACTAAGGCTGACAGATCTATCAAAATCCCCCCTTTGAATTTTATCCGCATGATCCAAACGAATGACATGACAATCTATTTGGAAACGAGAATCTGCCGGAAGTATGATCAATAATATACATTACCTCAGATTTTGGTATATTATTCTTCTAGAAGTAGGAAAAGCAGATTATTTTTACAATCTGATTTCAATTAATTAGAGAATAAAAATTAAAGAACATATTTGTAAAATTTTGTAATTAATATTTTAATAATATAAGTTATGAAGCCCCAAAATGTCTTTTTGGAGAAACTTTAAACCAAGTACCTAACATATTTTAACTTTGACTTTGTAATTTTGCATTGATGATATTAGATATCTAATAAAATCAGCATATTGTGTGGTAAGTATATATAATCTGAACCAACATACTGAATAAAACAGAAACATATTCCTATGGTTGCCAAGAACTTTGGCCACCTAGAAATGAAATGAAATAGTATGAAAGTATAGTATGAAAGGTTAGCAAAATCACCCATCTCTAAGAGTTTTATCTCAATACACAATTCTTAAAAGACAGCCTGCTATGATTTTATAAAGTAGTAACATTACTCACTTTCTTGTAAAAGCACAAATAGAATCCTGTTCAAAAAACAACAAAGTGCACAGGGAACTAGACTGGTTTTGTTGAAACGACAATAAACACAGTACAAATCGTATGAATAAAGAATTAGGAGATTGTACGCTACCTTTAGTGAATGAACTTTTAATAAGTTTTGATGTTTTGTTAGGACTCATTTAACACCATTTAATAAAGTATATAATGTTGCTATTATACTTAATAAAAGCAGAAAAGTTGAATCACTTTTCTGGCCTCAAAGGTATTCAAACGATAGTGCTTGAAATATATTTTCTGAATTTTCTAATCTCTGATTCATCAGCTAAATTCTATCTTGGCGTAATCATAACTATGACTATGACTAACTACTTAGATCGAATCAACTAAGTCATCAGAATAGGAATCTAAGAGAAGAATCAAGTCTGAAATCTATAATAGAACAAGGAATATCACAAACAATATATTAGATATTTTAAATGAAAAACAAAACGTCCCAATCAATATTTGATAATACAGTGTGACAATTTTCCATTAGGGACCGCAATTCCCGTGGGGCTAGTATCGACAGACCATGTAATCCACAAGAGAATTCAGAAACAAAAAATGAATCTGATTCATTTTGCGAAGATTATAAGACTATCCTTGATGAACTTCAATTATTTGATAAATATGTAGGGTATATTGTCAAAATGGAAAATCACAGAAAGCTTCAACTTCATAGGTAATAGACACTTTTTAATTAAAGAAAAATGTCACATCAGGATGATAATGATCACGTGAATTCGAATTAAAATCTTTAATGGTGACCTCTTAAGCTAACTAATGGAGATCCTCTTTAGTGAAAGCGATTATCTCACTTATCCTCGCTAATTTCTCACACACATTACTACTTGTTGATGGAGACTTAAAAACAAACGAGAATTGATGACCTTATGCAATTATCGGCGACATTTGGGGAAATTAAATAGAATATAAAAATTTTATTAAATGTAATAGTTTTACTTATTTTAATCAATCAAAACAGAGAGAATCCAATTCAATTCGCAGTACTTAGTGGAAATTTCGAATTGGGAGTTTTGAGATGATATAATAATATATATTTATAATAAAATCAGGATAGATATTTGAACATTTCAAATTGACATTATCAGCACTTGAAAACGACTCCAGAATTCGGATTCAAAACATAAGTAGCTATTCCGATGGAAATATACAAGCAATTCAAATAATTCCATCTAACACATTTGAACTTGTAACACAATGCAACCATTGAAGTCTAAAATGAAATAACATATTTAAACATATTTAAGGATCTTGTAATTGTTGAAAGAGAATATATTTAGATATTTAAAAATGTATACAAGTAGTACCTACTAAATATAAGTAGAAGGAAATTCAATAGGATTCGAGAAGACGGTTTGCTTTAGGTCTAATTTGGAAGCCACATAATATTAATCTCTATTCATATTTTTATATTTAACTACGTACTATACTATCAACGTATCAACTATTTTGTGTAGATATTGTACCTTAAGTTGCGTGCCAGTAAAGTGGGGTAGCGATGTTCCGGAAAAATGCAATTGTTTGTTTACATGATTTCCGTTTGTCCCCAGCTTGTTGCCAAGATCCTGCCAGGTCTCTGTCCGTTCCTGAAAAAAACGAAAAGATTTTTAAAACATCTATAATAACAAAATAAATAAATATATCTTAATCAGTATATCCGCTCTGATATCTTTCTTAGATGGAATTGCTAATAATGAATTAGAATTTTACAAATTCTTCGAGAATAACTAATAGATTTTTGCATCATTATCATTAAACACATTTTAGAGAATTTCTCATGCATATTTAAATTTATATTTTAATATTTAAAGTAAAAAACAAATTAAATCTAAAATTGTCAAAGCTAAAATGGGGTTTAAATTCATACACAAATTATTATACTCGAAGACGTGTTTATTTTTAAGAAAAAAATAATGAGAGTATCTTCTGCTTGATTGTGTAGGTGTGTAGGTACTCTCAGCTAAATGAAATGAAAGCATAGTACTAACTGCAGTATCAAGCAGACAACACCCTCAGTGATTTCTTCTTAAAAATCAACAACTCTGGTACTCTCGCTCTCAGAAAAAAGATATTTTCAAATGAAGATATATCTATAGACTATATACATATATATATAGCCTGTTTATATGTGAAACCTACACGATTGGAGATGAAGAGAAAAGACTAGAATAGAATTGTGGAGCTATAGAAGAATAGTATGTTTAAATTATAAATAGAATTATAGAAAAAAGAACTTGGTGACAGAATCTGACGAAAATAAGACCTCAGAGGATTACTCAGAAATATTATCAACGATATAATATTTTTCTGATATACTGAAGAATATGAGACTTTTTAGATCAATAAAATCAAATGAGAAAACGAGCAATTGTATCAAACCAGCCTTAGACTGATTATCGAATGTATCGCTGACACGTTATATTATAATCCTTATAAAATAACAAAATGTAAAGATTAAATCGCAGCTCATTGACACGATTAAAATCAGTCACAAACATAATCATCTTGATTATAATCTAAAGAGGCCCAATTCAAACAGCCAAGGGCTCTTATCTCAACACACGCCATTAATTATCAAATGTGATTAAGCTGAGTGACGCTCAATTCAATCCGATCCTCAACCCCCTGTTATTCCATTCAAATTTTATTACACTTATTAATCAAGTCGGAGATATCTTTTAAATCCCTCGTTTATTGCAAAAACAGCTATTTTGTTGAAATATCCGCCCCCAGTTCTTCCGCCAAGGATGTTTGTTTATTTCTTCTCTTCACCTTTATGTTCCCGGATCATCATTTTACTAGAATTTATAAGCGAACATTAATTTTACGATTTTGTTTGGGGAAAATCGATTCTTTAATTAATGAGAATGTGAACGTAATTGAAACGAAGAAAGATTTTATATCTGTTTTAAAATATTTCTATTCTCATCTATAGACTTGGTATTTATTTATATATATATATATATCCTGCGAGTTTGGTTACGGCGGACGCCGTTTCTCGCTTCCCATTCTCCATGTCCTTCTGTCGGCACAGTCTTCCTCTTTCAGCCCACGGGCTTGCATGGCATTTTGGATTCCCTGAAACCACGATCTCGGCGGCCTTCCACGCTTTCTTCTTTCTAGGGGCTGCCAGTTCCAAACTTTCTTGGGCCAGCGTTCATCCGCCATCCTACTGACGTGTCCAAACCACATCAGTTGCTTATATTCGATCGTGTCGATGATGTTGCCTTGGACGTTCATTTTTTGGCGAATGTGTTCGTTCCTTATATGCTGCAGTCTTGAGACACCCGCTGAACGTCTCCAAAAATCCATTTCTAACGCCAGCAGGCGTGAACTGTTTCTCTTGGTTACCTCCCAGACTTCGCTTCCGTAGGTCACGATGCTCTCGACGATGGTCTTATAGATGGCAGCCTTATTGTTCTTCGATATTTCCTTACTCCACAGGATCGAGTTCAGCTGTCTTATTACTCGCCTGCCTTGATTTATTTTATTAGTAATATCTAGGTCACTTTTTCCTGCCTTTCCTAGTGTTACCCCCAAATATTTAAACTGGTTGGTATTTCTTATACAGTTGTTATCTAGGACAAGGTCTTTCCCCGCCTCACCAAGTGCCAGATACTCTGTTTTTTGGAAATTAATTTCAAGGCCCCATTTTTCATATTCTTCCTTTAGCTTTCGGAGCATATAGAAAGCGTCATCTTCGTCTCCCGCAATCAGGACCTGGTCGTCAGCAAAGAGTAAGGTATATAGTGTACGATTTTCTATTTGTATGCCCATACCGGAACACTTTCTTCTCCAGGATACCAGGGAAGCTTCAAGATATAATTTAAAGAGTGTCGGAGCAAGGGCGCATCCTTGTCGGAGACCTTTTGTTACCGGAAAATACGCGGATAATTCTTTACCTATTTTGACAGAACTAGAGCAGCCTTCGTAGAACCTTCTTGTAGCATTGATATACATAGGGTTGATACCTCCTAATTTCATGCTGTTCCATAGCTCGCCTAATGGAACGGTATCATAAGCCTTTTGGAGGTCCACGAATATCAGATGGACTGGACGGTCGCGCCCCAATCTCTTTTCCAGCAAGATCTTTAAGGTAAAAATACCATCAATACAGGACCTTCCCGCCCTAAATCCATTCTGGTCTTCTGATTCTCTGATATCCTCTTCTATCCTTTGTTTCATAACTCGTCCGTAGAGTCTCGCCATAGATGATACGACACTAATCCCTCGGTAGTTTGTACATAATTTTCTGTTCCCCTTTTTAAATATTGGTGTTATTAAGGCCTTTCTCCATTCTTCAGGAACATTTTCTCCATGGACGAACTTGTTAAACATAACTGTTACGAGCTCAACAAGTTTTATGGGTCCATATTTAATAAGCTCGATTGGAATTTCTCCTAAACCAGGGGCTTTACCATTTTTCATTCCCTGAAGGGCCTTTTTTACTTCCTCAACTGTTATGTCTCTTGGGATTCCATCGGTCGTCGTATCGTCATCGACTCTCTCCTCCACTTTCTCATCTTCAGCGGACTTGAATTTTGTCCTTGTCTCTGTTAGAAGGTTTTGGAAGTGATCTTTCCAAGACGAGATATCTATGAGATTTAGGCTGCTCTTATCTTCGTTTTGGGTTCTTAGGCTCCTCAAGCATTTCCAGGCTTTATTGGATCTTGAGTTGCCTATACACTGGTTGATTTCAGCGCACCTATTCTCCCATTCTAGATTTTTTGCTCCGCGTACTTCTTCTCCAGCTCTTTTCCGAAAGTAGACATATCTTTCTCTATCCTCTGAATCTTTAGTGGTCAGCCACCTTATATAGGCATCTTTCTTCTTCTTTATAGAAGCTTCAATTTTTTTTGACCACCACGGGGGCGTGTCAATATTTCTTTTAGGTCTAACTTCTTTTCCTAAGGCTTCAAATGCTGCTTCATGTAGAGCTATCTTTATGTCTTCATAGATTTGTTGACCCGAGGATTCCTCAACCACTCTCAATTTATTAGCGAGCCGGAGCTGGTACAAGAATTTAGTGGAGTCCTCCTGCAGACCTTTCAATTCGTATTTCCTAGTTTCTTTGTCTTGCGGGTTCTCTCCAAGGGACGTTTCGGCATTTCGTATTTATTTACCTACATTAAATCATATCTTTTCTTATTCGTGGTTCAAAATGTTTGAACGTGAAAGAAAAATGATTCCCAAGCATAAGAGTTTTCGGTCCTTTGGATTCCGATTCACGATATTCTCAAGTATGGAAGATTATAGAAAGTTCATTCTAATGCAAAATAGCGGAAGAAGTTAAAACATTTATTTTTAAGAGGCACGGCAGTTAAAGCCGCCTTACTAATAAACTTAAATTTGATAACTTATTAAAAATTTACCTATAAATAAAAATATTGAGCCAAAATCTAATTGTGATTATGCTTGGTATTTTTCTGCTCCATAAAGATGTTTCACCTTGCACCAACACCACAATCTCTATTAATTTTTCTGTTCCTATCAAATTATCAAAAGTTATTATTTTTAATATATCCAAACTCGATATCCTACTCGATCGCGAACCCAAAGGTCTAAAATAATTTTCTTCTTCACTCCAGGGCGCAACCACAATGAGGCCGCGTCGAAAGACAATTATAAATTAAATTAAATTAGCGAACGAAGAAAAGATTTTTATATTATAGACAAAAGGATCAGCCGGGATTCGAATCCGGGATCTTCGCATGTGCACTGCGATGCCTTTATAAGAGCCTTAGCTCCTATCCTCTCGGCCACCGATCCCTGAACCCAAGCTCATACTTAATGTCTATATGAATTACGGAATTTCATTTTTATTCAATCTTTTAATCTCTTCCTCGTTCATTTTTCGCAGCTCTGTAGTTGTCTTGACTAATTAAACTAGATTCAAACCTCAAGCTCTGTAGTTGGCTTGACTAATTAAACTAGATTCAAACCTCAAGCCAACTACAGAGCTGCGAAAAATGAACGAGGAAGAGATTAAAAGATTAAATAAAAATGAAATTCCAAAATTCATAAAGACATTAAGTATCAGCTTGGGTTCAGGGATCTGTGGCCGAGAGGATAGGAGCTAAGGCTCTTATAAAGGCATCGCAGCTCACATGCGAAGATCCCGGGTTCGAATCCCGGCTGATCCTTTTACCTATAATATAAAAATCTTTTCTTCGTTCGCTAATTTAAGTTATTATTTTTTTTTTCTAGATAATTCGTGAAATTATATTTTTTCAAGATATTTTTTTTTACATTTTCATGGGAAAAACTAAAATCAATCATGAAAAAATTAATTTGAATTTTTCAGCAAATTTTTTCGGTTTCTCAAAAAAAAAAAAAATCGTGATTAGGTATTACTAAATAATATTTTTCAGTATTTTTAATATCTATTGAATTCAAACATTTTTTCAACTATTTACTAAAATCTTGTGATTTCTCTGTTTATCTCAAAAATTTATTAAACAAAAAGTTTTTCATGAAATAATATTTTTCAATAATTTTTAATATTTTCCATTACAAAAAAAAGTCAAATTTTAGATAAAAAAGAATTTTTATTTTTCCCCCGAGATCTAAGATTTTTTCTAAATCTTAACATTGTAATTTTTTCTGTTATCTTTAAATTTTATATATAATATTTTAATTAAATTAACGTATAGAAAATTAATTTTTATATTATTTATCAAATAAAACTTCAGATTATTTTTCAGTTTTCAAAATATTTTTTTCCGTGATCTTTTCAAAGTTAATGCCTGTAAAATGAGCAACCTAGATCTACAAACTTTATTCTAGGTTTCTAACGTGGACATTGTAAAGAATATGGGATAAATTACTCCGGCTTAAAAATAAAAAAAATCTTAAATAAAAAAGAAGCCGCTCTTTGTTTCTTTTCAAGATTTGTGATTTGTTATTATGAATTAAACACATACAAAAAAAGAGACTCAAGTGCCTATACAATCTCCTCTTGTCAACAAGTTAATATCCCTGGCCTATATATTATCCCTAATCTTCTGGTAAGTGTCCTTCTTGGTCTTCCAACTGAATCCATTTTCTCCAGCGAAATTGTCTCTCCAGCCCTCGTCACATTTATTCGCGCTGATGTTATTTTTTCTCAGAATTTGTTATCTGGGTCAACTAGATTCGTGGCATCATTAGGGCGAGGGTGCCTCGTCTCTTTTGTTTTTGAGCCCCGGGTAAATTGCCCTTCTCGCTTGATAAACTGATAATGATGGAAATCTTTCATCATCTTTCGCGTTTCCTAGTCAAGCCAGTCATCAATTATTATTTCCTAACACATAGGCAGCTGAATTTTTTTATTTATTTATTTTTTTGCACCCGGCGATAATCAATTTAAAATTGCCAACAGGCGCATTGATTTGTAGTTCAAGGTGATGGAAAAGTGAAATGAAACCGATACGATTGATTTTATTCAAGAATCCTATAATAGTTATTAATTACATGCTTTCTAGTGCTGATTGAATCAATAATAATAATTCATTGAAGAAATTGGATAACGAGACATTAAAAAAAACCATGGAGGCGGATCTGACTTTAATTTATATCATTGATATCTCCATTCTCCCATTTCTATAGATATAGATAATATAAAAACCGAGAGAGCAAAAAATATAGAATGAAAAGAAATATTTTATTTAAATAAATTGGCATGTTCTAATGTGGCCAATCACTTGACTTTACCATACAACCTGGCCCCTCTCTTATATTTAATAAAATTATTTATAATCATGTATGGTGGGTTAGTTTTATAGACTTCTGGGAGTCCATGGATTATGTATACAAAATTTGGTTTAGTTTGGTTCATGGGCTTATATTTTAATTTTTGACCCCCCCCCCCCATTTTTGATGGTTCGTTTTTGCATTTTTAGTCTTCTGGAAGCCCACAAATTATTTATACTAAATTTG
>JALMQS010000132.1:1442952-1483335 GCA_024734495.1 Forficula auricularia | reverse complement strand
TACAAGAAAAATTTAAGATTAATACACAAATTTACCCCACAAATCCTTCACACCTTCGGCTTCAGAACAAATTAATTCAGATTCAGAGCGGGTGGCTGAGAGAGCCAGGATTAATCCTGGCTCACATTTCACATTTCTTTTTTTTTTTTTTTTTTTTTTTTTATTCACAAAAAATAATCATACGCCACCCGCTCTCCATGTTCTTCTGCCGAAAGTGTAAAAATTAAGAAGAGATCCCCTCATCGCCCTATATGTCAAATCGTTTATTGTTTTTGGGATATACCCAGAGCGATGAGGGACTCCACCGCTTTATGCCACCACACTCCCTTCCACGAGAGTGTGATGGCCTCGACCTGACCGAGCCCGCCCCGACGCCAAATCGCTCCGCAATATTATCTACCAGACTGGAGTTGCCCCTATATTTTTCTATTTTGTTTCGGTGGGCAACACCCAGTCCTGCAAGCGCGGAGACGATCTGGACGTCCAAAACCCACACCACCCCCGCCGCATCCTTTGCCACGATGTCTGGCTTTCTATTGCCCGCCGAGCTGGAGTACAAGTACTCCAACTCGACACGCATTCCCTTTTTGATCAAATCGTCGGCCAGACATCGTACCACAGCGTCATGCCTCTTAACCCGCCCATCCGCGGTCCTATCACAACATTGGATGATGTGCGCGGTTGTCTCAGTTCGTCTGCACCCAGCCCGGCACATCGGGGGCCCCTCCGGCCGTCTTCCCCTGCTGGTTCTTACGGCTGAAGGAAGGGACCCCGATCTAAGCCTACAAAATTCGATAAATATGTTGTTCTTCATAACTCCTGGGCGCAGCATCCAATTAAAAGAGCTCCTTGCTCCCGCGCATCTCCAAATCCCGGCCATCGACGCTACTGTATAGGTTCTCGCGCCAGTAAGCCGCAACACCCTCCACGCCGCCGAACTTACGCAGGACCCGTTCGGCCCAAGCTAACCTCCGGATGCATGTGACCGACTCAGCGGCCGCTCTGGCCGCCGGGTAGTCGGATTGCCTCATTCTACTGAGTCGGGCATGCACCAAGAGTGGAATCATGCTTCCAAGGGATGGCAGTCCGAGTCCGCCATCCCGTATTTTGGCGTGGAAGTATGCTTCTGGCGTGTCGCGGGGGAGTTTAAGGATCGATCTAACAAATGATCGAACCTTTTTGTCGGCCGTTGTTAGTTGGCCGAATGTACTCCCCCCCAACACAAGGGGGTGAATAGCCGATGGGATGATATGAAGGCGCACGATCTCCAGCTTTTGCGAGGCCTTAAGAGGGGCCCCCCTCACCCTCTCCAGAAGTGGCTCCACCGACCACCCCGGGGTAACAATGCCCGAGCTGTCCAGGCGGACTCCAAGGTAGGGAAAAGAATCACCCACCCCCAAAGGGGTAAGGCGTCCACCATCCACCCTGAAGTCGGTGTCTGTACTAACACGGATTCTCCTGCCCCCGCAGGCACCAGCGAGAGCACGACGGACTTGGCGGCATTAATCCGCATCCCCAGTTCAGCAGCAGCCGACTCGAAGGCGCGAAGCTGGGACCCCAATCCGCGAGAAGACGCCGCTACAAGAACGACGTCGTCAGCAAAGGAAAGGGATCCGACGCGTACACCCCCGAGGTCATAGCCGATGTCCGGGGACAACTGATCTAGTATGTGTTTTGCCGCCAAGTTGAAAAGAAAGGGAGAGAGAGGGTCCCCCTGCCTCACACCCCGGCCGGTCTTGAAGAGATCAGATCGTGAGCCCTCATGTAGGATAGATGTTGTTCCTCCCATATACATCGACCTGACCACAGAGAAGAGAGAAGGGTCCAAGAGATCACCCAGGATATCCATAAGAGGCTGATGTAAAATTGTGTCAAATGCCTTCGATATGTCCAGGGACGCGACGTGTAGCTCTTTAACCTGACACCTCGCATCCCTGATAACAGCTCCCAGGACCTGAGTGTTCTCGGCACAACCATCGGCTTTGATGAAGCCCCTCTGGTCACCCCGCAGCTCAACAGTGCCCTCCAGTCTATGAAGGAGGACCCTGCTGAGCTGCCGAGCGACGACAGAGTTCACAGTGATTGGCCGATAATGTTGGGGAGAGGTCGGCGAGACTATTTTTGGAATAAGCACAGTGCGGGCGCGGGACAGAGCATGTGGAACCGTGCCCTCGAGGAGAATCGCATTAAGCAGAGCGAGACGGTCAGCCCCAGGTAGTCTTTTCCAAGACGCCGAGGTCAGACCATCCGGCCCCGCTGCCGATTTGACCGGTCCGTCGGCACTCTTCAGCTCCTCGAGGGTTATCGGAAGAGGGAGAACCCAAGGACGGTCGGAAACGGCGTCGAGTTCGCCGCGACAGTCACCGAGGACTTTTCCCCAGTACTGCTTCATTGCGGGGAACCCCACGCCGCGATCCGGAACCCCCTCAAGTATCTCCCTCACGGCTAGATTTTTATCCCTATACCACATGCTCTGCATGCGGTTATAATCCGCGCGCTTCGCCCTGTGCCTCTCCAATCTGTTGGTCGGTTGGGGTCTGATGTAAGGACCCCTTGGTCTCACCACACTCTCACCACAATCCGCAGGCACCCTCCCCCACCTCCGCAGACAGGCGTCAAGTAAACCATCCCATGGCCTCCCCTCTAAAGCACTGGCGACGATCCCCGCCGCAGCAGCGTCACGCCTCGCGAATGTTAAATGAGCCTTAAAGGCAACGATCAATGGCGGGTCAAGAGCATCCACCTCACGCTCGCCATCCTCGCCTCCGGGTGAGTGGGTCTCCCCCGAATCCTTATCTTCGGGGTGCTCATCTTCTTCTACGGGCTCGTCCTCCTCGAATACCTCCGTCTCAATAGAATGCTGGGCGCTGCTGGTGGACGGTATAGCCCGTTGTTGTCCATAGGCAACGTTATCCTTCTTCTTCTTGGTCGTATTAGGTTTCGGAGCGGGTTCTGTTGGTGAGGGGGACGACCGCGTGAGCTCAATTTTGAAACCACTCACTCATCATATGGATATTGACTCCATGAAAACATTTATAATTGAAGAAAGACTGATGATGAAGACCAAGTCTTCGAAACTATAGTCTCAAACAAATAAATAATATATATACAGATATATCATCTCGATATATATATGTGTGTATGTTTGTTTGCATCAAGCAGAGGACAACCTCTTTGTTTCTCTTTGTGAATCAACAACTCTGCTACTCTCGGCAGAAACAAAAACTTTTCAATATTTGAAAGTATTTGTAAGTGCTTGGAAATATTTGGAAGTACAAGTGGAAGTAGGTGTACAGCATATTATGTCGCGGTTCACCCCTCGGTTTCACTTATGAAATGTAAATTTGTTTCTCAATCTTTACAATAGTTGTTTTTTGTTTGTTTCGAAGGTCAGCTGCAGCCGAGAACAGAGAACCTCCTGCATCCACGAGACGTGTTGGCGCCAAGACAGCTGCCATGTTGGCCCGACTATGCAACCAGAGCTTCCATAGTAGGATATTCATACCATATTTATTCATAATATTTATTCATAACTAGGGCTCGGATTTATAGGCACCAAAAAAACCTTAAAATAGGCAGGCAACTAAGCACTAAAAATAACTAAAATAGGCACTTATAAAGGCATTTTAAGTAAAAATAGGCCCTTAAGGTAGTTGTTACGCCAAATGCGTTTTCTTAGGATTTTTCTGAAATTTAGATATATTATAATTTAAATGTTTGTCCATCGATTGGTGGCAAAACGAAATTGATGAGCAATACAGTTCTGGAGATATTTAATTTCAAAAATCGAGTTTTTCAGGCTCTTTAGCATTGCACTATACGGAATATCGGAAAATTTACATTCATATTTAATTATAATTAAGAAACCGTTTTTACAATTTAATAAAAAAACTAAACTAACATTAAACAATAACCAATACATATTTTAAGACAATTTTGATTCATAGTTACAACACAGTTTCTGAGATAATAAGGAATAAAAAATGAAAATGTTTAAAAAAAATTCTCACTAAAAACATTTTGGCAACAGCGCATTTATTTAACCAGCTAAAGAGATAGTAGAAAGTAGAAAGCGCGCATGGGCTAGATTTTTTCAAAATTATAATTTTCATAAGGTGTAACGTAGGCGTTGATTACATTTGTTAAAAATTAACATGTAATGAAAAACATATAAATTCATTACATGAAAAAATCAAATTTACCGTAGAAAAAGAAAAAGAAAAAACATTAAATTATTTAGACCTTAAAATTAAAATTGAAGAAAATAAACACACATTCGAAATTTATAGGAAAGATACATCTACAGATACCGTAATTCACAACATGGCTTGTCGACCAATGTCACATAAATTAGCAGCATTCCATTCAATGATCCACCGTTTAAATAGTATCCCATTAAAGAAAGAGCATTTTTAACAGAACTAGAGATAATCAAAGAAATAGCTATAAATAATGGTTATGAAAGCAATTTAATAGATCAAATATTAAAAGGTAAAATTCAAAAATCAAATTTAAATTTAATCTATTCACAAAATTCCCAAATTAAAGATCTGCCAAAACTAATATTACCATATTATGGTAAGATGTCCGAAAAAATAAAGCATAAATTAAAATCTTTAGGGTACGCGACAATCTTTAGATCACCATATACATTAGGAAGTGAATTAAGTCAAATTAAAGATAAAATTCCGGAAAATGAAAAATCCGGTGTATATAAATTGACATGCCAAGATTGCAATGCAACTTATATAGGAAAAACGGAAAGAAATTTATCCATTAGGATCAATGAACACAAGAGAGCCTACAAATTAAAATATGAAAATTATGCATTTGCAGAGCATTTAAATGCTAACAATCATAGTTTTCCAAATCAATCCAAAATTAAATTGATCAAAGAAGTCAATGACCCCTTAATTCTTTCTTTAAAAGAATCCATTGAAATTTTAAAATCCTTGGAAAAAAGCCCAATTGAATCTTTAAATGAAAAACTAGAAATTATCAATGACCCTTTTTTAAAAACATTCCATTCATTCAGGTAAAACTCTTTAGAAAATGCCTAAACAAAAGAGTAACCCAGATATTGCTCCAGTTATATTCTAATCTCCCAAGAGGAAACATGAAGAAAAAGACATTATATATTTTTCAAAATTTTCAATGTATAAATCTTAATTTGTAACTAATTTGAAATATTTGTGATAGACTGATGATGAAGGCAATGCCTTCGAAACTATAGTCTCTAGAAATAATTAAAAATTATTTTATTTAAAAAACAGAAGACTCTCTCATTTTATTTTTAACCTAAAATAAAAACAATTCTGTTACCATCGACAGTGAAATCTTTTATTCAACTAATAAGAAAAATAAATTATTTACCCCTCCACTAGGTATACATTCACCCTCCTATTAATACGCCACTCATTAATAATAATATTTTTCAAAAACGATAGGTTTAAACCGCGTATATTGAAATAATATTTCTTTACAATTCCTAATATAAATATAAACCAATCAAATTATTTTTCAAATTTAAATTTATTCTTTATAAATTTAAATTAATATCTCAATCTCGAGAGATGTAGAAACACATTTCCATAAAAATGTAGAAAAACAAGCTAAAATTTTTTTATCTCTAACTGGATTAGCAAGAAAAGAATTCAAGTTTATTAAAATTCTAAATACACAAATACTTATTTATTTTAAACATTATCGAACTTATTAAAGCATAAAAAAAATTCAAAAATAGAAATTTCCAAAATGATTATTACTTATATTATGAAAAATCACTATCCATAATAATTTTCATTATGGCTAATTATGATTATATCTATCTACTCTTATTAAAAGAGCAAAAATTGTTTATATACGCACCCCGTCCCATCTCAAATGGCCCACCAATATTTTTTTCTTTTTAAATAAAATTATGTTAATTCACGGTAAATTTAATTTAAATATTTATTTTTTATTATCATTTGGAACAACATTTTAAACAATTTAAAACATTTTATTGTAACATTTAACTTAAAATTATTTTTTAATTGTTAAAAACATATTTTTATATAAAAAATAGTTCTTTGCTTTTCACGATTTTTTTTTTTTTTAAGAATCTTTGAATATGTGAAATAATCAAGTAGGCTTTGCCTTTTTCCAACAAAAGAAAGTTTGTTTTGTTTATTATTAGTAAAAATGACTCGTGGAAAGGTTGTTGATGAAAAAATTCGCTCAATTATTATCAATTTATTTAAAAAGGGAAAATCAAACGCGGAAATTTGCTATCTAGTTAATTTATCAAAGTTTACTGTCAGAAATATTATTTGAGTTTATAAAACAACGGGTACAATAGCTACAAAACCTCGGTATGCGTCGAAATCCAAAATATCATATGCTGATAGAAGGGCATTGAAGAAGATAATTAGAAAAAACAGGCGTTCGATCTATGGTGAATTATCTGTTCTTTGGAGCGATGCTGTGGGGCGAAGTGTTTCAAGATCCACGTGCCATAGAGAAGCCCTTAAGTTAGGTTTTAAAACTTACAAGATAATTTTATTGCAACCTATTCCAAATTTTTTTTTGTAATTTTACTAATTTTTTTTAGGCGAAAGAAAAGCCACTCTCGGAAAAACCGTCTTAAATGGGCTAAAAGTCACATTAATTGGACGAGTGATGAATGGAATAGTGTCCATTGGAGTGATGAGTCTCGTTTTGAAGCTTGTGTTGGGGACAATCGAAGCAGAGTTATTCGTCAGAAAAATGAAGCTTTCAATTCAGATTGTTTAAAAGAGAAAGTAAAATTTCTTGCTTCAGTTATGGTATGGGGTTCAATGTCTGCTAGAGGTGTTGGAAAACTTCACTTCATTGATGGAATTGTAAACACCAATAAATATTTAGAGATTTTAAAAAATCATTACTTCCAATAATGGCAGATGCATTGCAGAATAATAATAATTTTGTGTTCCAACAAGACGGGGCGGCCTGCCATACATCAAGAAAATCTTTAAAATGGCTTTCTGATCATAATGTTCCACTTTTGGAGTGGGTGGCAAACAGTCCCGACTTGTCACCAATAGAAATACGATAACAACGCAGTTTCTATGGTAACTTGTAAAATTTCACCCACTAAATATTTTGTTGACATTCTTCTTTGATTTTCAAAGTACCACTTGTTTTTAGCTCAATTACAACTCGAGGTATAACTAAAAAACTAAAACTACGTGATTCAGTTTTATAGTTATAACTCGAGTTGTGCAAACAAGTGGTAATTTGAAAATCAAAGAAGAACCTGTTTTTCTATAAAAAAAAAAATATTTTGATTTCAAATATTGGTGTTTAATATTTAATGGGAATCGAAAATAGGTCAAAATGGCCTTTTTCGTCCTTTTAACCGATAATATCTCAAAACTCTGACGTGTTGGTAAAAATTCGGGAAATTCCATGATTGAAAAGTTTTTGTTTTCCCGAGAGTAGTAGAGTTGTTGATTCAAAAATAGAAACAAAGGGTTGTCCTCTGCTATGATGCAAATAAATATACACACATATATATCGAAATTATATATCTGTATATATATTATTTACTTGTTCGAGACTACAGTTTCAAAGGCTTGGCCCTCATCATCAGTCTTTCCAATTTTAATTCTATCTGGCTATTCAGCTGAGAAAGAAGGAAAATTTTCAAAAATTTTCAATATCCACGCGAGAGTGATCCCATGAAAAATAAATCAATAATTGGAAAGACTGATGATGAGGGCCAACCCTTCGAAACTATAGTCTCAAATAAATAATATATATAAGAGCCTAGATTAATTTGTAACAACGCTTAGAGAATTTTCTTTAAAAAAAATTCCCTCATGCCTAGAATCGAATCGACGAACTCTTGAACTAAGGGCATCAGCTCTAGCCATTACACCAATGCAACATTAATATTTATATCTTGATTTCTGTTACTAAAACTATATATTTTTGATTTAGACTTTGTGTCGAGATAATATTGTATTCATTTGAACTCGAATGAAAATGAAAAAACACCAATAGATTTTAAATTAAGAAACATTAAATATATATTAATTAACGAGGCAAATTTGAAATATAATTGTCAGCTCGGATTTTAAACTGATGGCTCCAATCGATTTTTCATTAACCAGGCAAATTTGAAATATAATTGTAATTTGGACTCGAATTTTGAAATGAAAGACTCCAATTCATTTTAAATTAAGAAACATTAAATATATTGATAATTATTCCCCTCCCCCCCCTCGTCACTCAAAAATTAAAGAGGCGAAACTTTTAAGAGACGATGTATTTTCGGTAGTTTACGGGTATACATTTGGAGTGTGGTTTTTTAAGAGGAATACAATTTTTGGACCGAGACGCTGCCCGCCAGGACACCAGCCCGGAGGGCCGAGCTTTGAGGGCGTGCCGAAGGCACGCACGAAAAGCTCGTAATATATATATATATATATATATATATATATACATGTATATATATATATATATAATCTGATATATATATATGTGTGTATGTTTATTTGAATCAAGCAGAGGACAACCTATTTGTTTCTCTTTGTGAAATTGCATAATAATCAGCGTAGAAAACTCTACTGGAATCCATTGTTAGGTTTACGGGGATAGATTTTTGTTTAATTTTTGTCGAGTAGTGTAATCGTTAAACAAAAGCTCACTTATCCTAATTGTTCAATATTTGTTCACTATACAACCAAACAAAGATGAATAATATGCATGTATATTGAAATGAATTTCCATTAAAATATAATGGGTCCACTTTAAAGATTTATTCATCGAAGCTTTTTATCTGCTCAATAGTTAGGATGAGTGAGAGGAGAGACATCGTAAATCCTAACGAGTAAACGATAAAACTAACACCATGTCAGAGAAAACAATTAAAATAACAAGAATGTTAGTAACACTTGCTGCCTCCCATTGGCTATTACTCAGAGTATTTGTTAATCCGAAATATCTACCATTTTGGCACTCATTCCCCTATTATCCTGTTGATTTATTCATTTCGGTTAATAAGCATGTTATATTATTTACTTTGCCATACAGGGTATGGTCAAGTATTGTAATCGTGCATGAAAAAAGTGTTTTTTTTTCTAAATATCTCAAAAACGGCTGAAACAATTTTGATTAAAAAAATTGAGCAAAAACATGGCATTTTGGTCTACAAAAAAGCCCTAATAAGTGAACATCGAAAAAATTATATTTTTCGAGATAATAATTGTTTTGTCAAAATGTGTGTTAGTCTGTGCATTACCAAATTTTTGTGGACGAACTAGCTCAAAAACTAGTGGAAATATCGAAACCAAATTTCACAAGTAGTTTTGGTCCATTGAGATTAAGATCTGATTAGATTTTGGTGCATATCGACCCAAAATTAAGGGGGGTGGAAGAGGGGTTAAAAATTAAAAATCCAGGCCATTTGAGCAAACTCAACCAAATTTTGGATACATAATCAGTGGGACCCCAGAAGTGTAAAAATGAAAAAAACTAACCGCCAAAAATGGGGGAGGGAGGTTTAGGGTCAAAAAATGAAAATCTTGGCCATTTACCAAACTCAACCAAATTTTATATACATAATCAGTGGGACCCCAGAAATCTAAAAATGCCAAAACTAACCGCCCAAAATGGGGGAGGGGGGTGTATTGTCAAAAAATGAAAATCTAGGCCCGTGTACCAAACTCAACCAAATTTTGTATACATAATCAGTGGGACACCAGAAGTATAAAAATGCAAAAACTAACCCCCCACCCTACATGATTATAAATAATTATAGGGGCTAGGTTGTATGGTAAAGTCAAGTGGATGGCCACATCAGAACAAGTCAGCTTATTTTTTCTTAAGTCCAGTCAAATTGTGCTCAAATGGGCCCCTATGAGGAAAGTTTTGGGGTAGTTCTGATTTTGTGAATATATATGATTTTTGGGGCGCTGAATCCAAATCTGAGATCTCCCACCAAAATTTTATGACTCAACATTGTAGAAAATGCAAAAGAATGTGAAAGTTTTCCATTTTTTTGTTGGTTTTATAACTCGAAAACTCCTATCCAAAAAGAAAGTTCATAAAATTTCCTACAAATTTTATTATTTATGATTTTTTCTCTGATCAATCGTTTGGGCTCCATCGCAAAATCCAAGTTTTCGACCTCGGCAGCCCCACCCTTATTTTGATATTTTCCCATTTTGACAATGAAGGAGCACGTTTTCGACAAAGACCACTCTATACATTTTTAAACTATATTAAATTTGCTACAATTTAAATAATAAAGAGAAATTAATGAGACCGTCCTCTGCTTGATGGAAATAAACATATAATACCTACAATCCTACATATATCAAATATAAATATGTATCTCCGCCTCCCTGGTGTAATGGTCAGCATGTCTGGTTGGCAAGCCGGAGGTCTCGGGTTCGATTCCCGGCTATACCCAGACATTTTTTCTATAAGTATAGGGTCTGGTAATAAAAATTAAGTGGGAGATAAATTTAACCTAATTTATCGCGCCGAGAATTTACCACTGCTCGAAGCCCTTAAAAAACTTAGTAAATTGAAGTGTATCTAACTTTCTGAGATTTGGCTCGTGATCCCGGCTTATTTCCTTCTACTCTGTTCTTTTCACGATAGAGGGGCCATCCCATACAGGCCTTTAGGGGATGCACCTTCTACATATATGATGTAGATCAAACTTAAAAACTATATTCTCAAATAAATAAATTATTTATTTTACATGCTTACATAAAATAAATAGACAACTTTTATAAAAAATCTTTAAACGATTAATTAAACCCAAACGTTTCGGGAGAATTTCTCTCTTTAGGGGCCATTCATAAAATACGTCAAGCAAAATTTCCTCTTTTTGGAACCCCCCTTGGTCACGCTGTGTCCCATTTTCTAGGCCTTTCTAACAAATATAACGTCACAAAAGCTATAACCCCCCCCACTTATAAAGGATTTGTTGCTGACAAGTTAAGAAAAAAATAAAATAAAATTGATTAAGTGCAAACGTCACGTTTTCTTAGACCCCCTTTGTCACATATCATCACGCTAATTAACACTTCCTCTCCCTGGTTGCGAACATATTTTAATAATGGCCCCTTATCAATGGAAAATTTTATATTAAAAAAGAAAAAAGTTGTTTTTTTAAGACTCAAAAAGCATCACTAAAGAAATTAAATATTTTGAATATAGACAATGAAACAAATTGCCTTGAAGTAAAAATAAAATTCGTAACCCGAAAAGTTTGGATTTAATTAAACGTTTAATGATTGATTTATAAAAGATTTGTATTTATTTTTCAACTAAAAAATTTTTCTTTTATAAAAGTACATATTTATTTTTAATATATCTACTATATATGCAGGTATGTGTTTATTTGCATCAAGCAGAGGACAAACTTACTGATTTTTCTTTATGAATCAACAACTCTGCTATTCTCAGCAAAACACAATCTTTTCAATTAAAAATATGTAATCGATTGATCGAATATAAATTTTAAATCTCTGACAAAATGGGTTTTTACTCGATGCCAATGAATAAAAAAAAACAAAAAACTTTTAAATCTTTAATATTTTTCAAAACAAAAAATCAAAAGGTATTTAAGTAATTAAAATATTGATTCATATTAAAATTTGTATGCATACACTCTTATATTGAGATTGTATTTATTATTCCTTTTAGAGCCCCTTCTCTAATTCATGTTTAGATTAAAAATAAAATATAATATTATAATAAATTTTATTTTATTATTGTTTGGTTTAATTTTATATGAAAAGCGTGGGCGAAGATGGACCAAAATAGACCTAAGAGATAAAATCCTTTTGAAGTGGTACTCTAAACTAGAAAGGCGATCTTTAAGTGAATGGAATGGATGCTCAAGGGCCTTCTCCACTAACATTCACAGAAATATTTCATGTAAATAAAATGCAAGTGCACTTGATGCTCAAAACCACTCGTTCTAATTAAAATGTTCACCAAATAGACACCACCTTATACTACCTGCTAACATTAGTTAATGAACATCTTTATAAAAAAAGAGCATCTAGTTGGAAAAAATAACATACAATCATTCAGGTTTATTTTGAATATTTTTACCATATATGTATCAATAATATAAATATTTTATACCAGAATCAATCAATAGAGGTCTGATTACACACTTTTATCTCCAATGATTAATGTTCCTAATGCATTAAAATAGAATAAAAAGAATTTTTAATGATATTTTGTTTATTTACTTATTTAGGTATTAAAGTTACGTTAGTTATGTTGGGGTAAACAGTACTTGTAATTCTATTTTTGTTCTCATGAAAATTCTCTCTGTACTTGTCAATTAAAAAAAAAGTTTCAATGCTGACCTTTGACGTCACGAAATTGATTTTTCTTTCAGCTATAAGTTTTTTATTTTTCGATTTTTTGTATAAAATTAAATATTTGGCTGTTTTTAATTCATTTACACTATGTGAAACTACAAATATGAAACCTAATTCAGGAAAATATTACATTTGATGAAAAAAATACATTTCATGAAAATACCCTTTAAAAATTAATAAATTTTAATATACATCTTTTATACCATAATAATCCTACTATACCTATTATTCCAAAGTTTATTATTTTCGATTAATGCATTCCCTATAAACATATAGAATTAAAAGAAATATGTTAATTTCTAAACTAATTTTCGCACGCTTCAAATAACAAAATGTTTCTTCTAACGACGACATAAATTTTAATTAGAAGTTCTTAATGTCAAATAAACAAGAGTATCAGTGACATTTTTGAGATCATATTTCTCGTCAAGTGACAAACTTTTTACTTAACGTTTCTATGATTATTTCAATTACTTATACAATTAAATTTGTTCTTGTAAAAGAATAGAAAAAAAAACATTTTGAAATGTTTTTGAAAATATTAGATTACAAGGAAGAAAACAGAAGAAAATATTTCTAATCAGAATGAGAGGTGGATTAGTCACAGATGTTGACGTTTTTAGAACAATTCATTTAATATTTATATAATGCAACAAGTTGCATACGGGGTCTTCGGCCAGGATGCAGCTGGCCCCTGATGGGACCTTCTCAAAATGTCTTCGGGCATTTCCGCTAATGTCCGAGTCTCTGGCTGTGTACGACACTACCAGAATCCTAAGAACTTATATAAATCACTAGCTGTACCCGCGTGCCTCCGGCACGCCTGTCCCAGCTCAGGCCCTCCGGGCGGGCTGCCCTGGCGGGCGGCGTCTCGGAATGAAAGTATGAGGTGTCCAAAATTGATTACCTTTTATGTAAATTGTTTTTTTTTATATATATATATATATATATATATATATATATATATATATATATATAGTTGACCCGGCCACGCGTTGCTGTGGCTAAAGTTTTTGTTATATTACATTATAGTAAACAATCTAAGAGGAACGATAAGAGAACATCAGTCACGGAGTCCACTATGCTTTTTCACACAGATAGTATTTGTAAAAAAATATGGTGATCTCCTTATTTGACTTTCTACTACTATAACCCTTTAGTACAATGAAATTATTTACGAACAAAGACGAAAATGTTGATGTTGGTATACAAATTCACTGGATTGAGATTTGAAGGGGAAGTACGTTGAACACAATTAATTAAAATGTTCTTACACTTGATATTAAGCAGAAATCAATACAAAATAAAAATTTATCAGATTTATTATTTCCATTTAATTTTATAACAAATAAGTATATTACAGTATAATACAGTAAATAACATGTGACGCTTAAACTCATGAATGAGGTAGGCAAGGCAGACAGTCTTAAACTTTTAAACATTAATATCTATTTTTTTGAATTATAAATACTTTCAATTTCAATTTAATTTAACACCAATCGGTGCACAATGTTTTTGGTTAACCTGTCTTTAGCTAACACAAATAGATTCGACGGTTTCCCAACACGTGAACACGCAACATATAGTTGCCCATGAGAAAAACATGGATTTTCCAAATCTAAACCACAAATGGACATTGTTTGACCTTGAGATTTATTTATAGACATGGCGAAAGCTAAACGAATTGGAAACTGTAGCCTTTTGAAGGGTATGGTAGAATCTGATAGTATCATCGGAATACGTGGCAGCAGGACCATTTTTCCTTTAAACTTCCCAGCCAAAATGGTTGCTTCAAGAATGTTTCCGGTGATCTTTTTGATGACCAAACGCGTACCGTTACATAATTGAGGTGGATTCAAATTACGGAGGAGAATAATAGGGGAACCAATCTTTAATCGAAGATTATGTGGTGGCATTCCAGGGATATCTAATGAATTTAAAAATTCAATCGGAAAATTTACACTTTCTTTTTCATCAACAACAGTATCGATTGATTTAAAAGACATCAGATCGCCTGGTAACAACTGTTGTATCTGGAAGTTAATTTCGTCAACATCAACGTTTTTGGCTGCCAAAATCGCCCGTTGACTGAGCCATTCATGATTCAAATAATTATTCTGTATATCCGGGAAAATACTCTGAATCAATTCATTTTTATCCTGAACAACAGTGCAAAAATTGTCTGGTAGTTTAATGCATCGCGTATTTGGTTGCAGTTCTATTTTACCGTTCCCAATATCTAGTAGTTGTTCGGAAAATATTTGTGCTGATGGATCATTTTGCAATTGTACTCGCATATTTATGGTCAATCTATGTGGCCGGCTATGCTAACACCAAAAAATTTAAAAAGTGGAAATAATTGAATTATACGGTATTTCGTTCACTACAAAATAAATTTAATTAATTTTATAGCGTCAACAACACGTGGTAATTATGCTGTTAAAATGTAGCTTATATGACACGTTCTTAGATTTACCATAGCAGCGCCATCTATTGATTACTTACTCAACCCAGTCGAAAGGTATCGACATCTGTTAGAATCATTTGGAAATTGTGACTGTCAAATAATAACAGACAAATAATTAGCAATAAATTAAAATTGCGACTATAATTTGAGATTTAAACTATCCTACCTCTCAAGTTGGATCGAACTGCACATGGTGTGCGAATTTTATTATAATCGGTTCAGTGGTTTAGGAGTCCATTGAGCACAAACATTGTGACACGAGATTTATATATATTAAGATATATTGAAAAATGTTTTTGGTATCTTGTATAATCAATGTAGTAAATAAGTAAGGTTTTCATGGGCTTGTGGAACCATTTTATATTTAAGTCCAATTTTTTTTGGAAGTTGGTAATCATAACGAAACAAAAACTATGGGCCTTAGTGTTAGATAAACGGAAATATGAAATTTGCCTGACGACTTTAAACCTGGAGTGCTCTAGGAATAAGCTCTATATTACAATGTATAATTATTTGCAAATAATATTTGTCTACACAAGAAAATACAAGTTCATAAGTAGGTTTAATGTTTCAAATCAGCAGGTAAATGTAGAATTATTTTTATTGAGTTTAGGTATATACCTACCTAAAAAGAACATTGCTAGCTAATCATGTTTTTCAACCTTAGCAACAAGAATAAACCTCCTAATCATAGTTTTATTTTTCTCGAGTAGTCAAAAATAATTTACAAAAAATTGTAAAATAAGGTTTCTTTCTTCATCAGTCGTAAATGGTTTGAAACACTTTGGCGCATGTTCATTTTTTCTGAATGATTAAAAAAACTGAACTGCTATCAAGAGTTTGAAGAGAACAAAAATTGTAACAAAACTAATATGTTAATTTGAGGACTGTCTTAAAAATATAGTAACTACTTTCTATATTTATTTATAACAACCATAATTCTAATTCGAGTAGTCAGAAACTTAACAAAACCAGTTAAGAAAAATATTCAGATGAAATGAAATAATAGAATAGACGTAAAAAACAATTTTACATTATACTAAATAATTTTTAAATTTACACCCGCTGTGAAAGTGAATATCTATCAGTCCATTATTTTAACTTTAAAATAATAAAATGAAGAAATCATTTTTGAAAATTGTTCAATTAACTAAAATAATAATAATTGAAATGTCTAATTTAAATAAAGAAGAAACGATTAAGTCAGGAGGAAAATAAGCTCAACGTATTCTCTGGACCATTAAACAGAAATTCGTTGTATTAAATTAACCTAATTAGTTAAATAAAAGTTTTTCAAATTGTGTAATATTATATTCAACTATGGTGAATGGCTATGAGCCAGGAGTTACTTTTATACAGTAATGGTAAACCTTTATATAAACTAGAATCATCTTTCTATAACTTAATAGAGTTATATGAGGCAGTTTACAAATAATTATTTCTAATCATCATAAGATCAAAAAGAAAGAACCAGACTACTCAATTGTTTTGTGGTAATCTTATTTATGTATAATTTGAACAAAAAACGTCAATTAATGAATCCAGGGTGAAACATTAAGATCTTGGAAAAAGTCTCAATAATGAGACGAAACAACACTTTAGAATAAAGGGACCAGACATTTGTGTTTCTTGTCCCACATTGGGAAATATTTTGTCTTTGGGATTAAAAAAATTCATATTTATTAATTATTTATATTTTTACAAAGTTGATGTTAAGATTTAGCGACACTAGAGCCCGTCTTGAAGTTATAATCATGTTGATGTGGAATATAATTATGTATGCGCTTGCTAGGCTACAGCAAAACCAAATGGTAAGCATTACTGCCTTCAATTGAAAGAGTACTAAAACTATATTCATCTTTAAATCATATTTTTTGTCTACTAATAACTGTACAAATGTCCAAATATCATCTGCTTCGCATTGGATAAAGGAAATTGATTTTTTGCAGGGTAGGCATACCCTTAACTGATCTGCCAATACAGTTGTCTAAATATCAGGGTCTCCCATTATACGAGGTATAGCTATTAAATGGCGGGAATGTGCTTAGAAACGTTATATTGCAATTGAAGTGCAATTTCTCCAATACTTGTGAGGAATTTTGTAACAACATATCACAAAATGATAAATTATTGAAAAAATTCATTTTTGATCAGAAAAGTAGGAGTGATTATATCGTTATTTGTTATGTTGATGTTTTAATTTTATCTATGACTGCACTTATTTCATTATGACTTACAATAGATATTTGATAATAAAATAATTAATATAATTATATATACAGATTCATGTTCCACATTCCATTGTAAAACATCTGGTCACTTAATTTCGAATTAATTTTTATTTGAACTTTTCACGAAGTCCAAGTCCCTGAGGACTAATTTTTAAAATTTTAGTTTGAAAAGGGATGAATATAGTACAACCCTTGTGACGTAATGATAATTATCTATCACACCTGGATTTTTTTCTATAATAATAAAAAACTGATTTAAATGGAAATAGAAAACTGTCCGTGATTACTCGCTTTTACGTAATAACATTTTTCATTTTGATTGTCTTTTTTCAGCTTAAACCACGCATTGTGTAGGTATAGATAGAACTTTAATTGAAATTTGATATTAAAGTATAGTATTTACTCATAGCTATTCATATTTTCAAAACCGATTACTCTGTCTCTATGTTTTTTTTTTTTTTTTATATAAAGAAAAAAGTCACAAGTATCAGAATAAAGATTGAAAAATAATATTTCCCAATTTACTGTGTGGGTTGCAGTAAAATGAACTTGAGATAAATTTAAAAAATAAATAAATAAAGATTGTATTATTATGAAAAAGAAAGTTTTCAGTTCCCGAGATTAATTTCATTATTATAGAGTTGAATAATGAATAGTAGCATAATGGTTAGGATTATTGATTTTCACGTGAACGTCAATCATTACAAATAGCGAAGCGATAATTAACTAAATTAGATTAAATACTAATTTCTAAGGTGACTAGATTTGATAAAGATTAATGCGCGACATTTATATTTTTTATACAATTAGCTATATGAGAAAAAACAAAAATATTTAGCGAAAATTCATAAGCTACATTATTAGCTAGCGGCCGTCCATAAAATAATTACACAATATAAGGAAGAGGGGCATAAGCCTAGTGATACAATATGTGACAAGGAGGGATCTGAGGAAACTTGACGTCACATCGATACATCAATTTCATATTTATATTTTTAACAAACATAAAATGTTAATGAAGTGAAATAACGTAATAGTTAAATTAACCCTATGAAGAGTATCAATGAGTTGTCCTATGCTTGATTCAAATAAAAAAATGTATCTATATATTTTTTGTTTGAGACTATAGTTTCGAAGGTTTGACTTTCATCATCAGTACTTTTAATTAGAAATATTTTATCTGCTATTTCTCTTAGGTAAATTCGTTTTGTCGTAATATTTTGCAGGTCACTGAACAAACGATTGCATTCGCTTACTATTAGGAAAAAACAAATTTACTTAAATACAATCGGGTATTTGAACTGAGAAATAACAGATAAAATATTTATAATTAAAAAGACTAAAAACCTTTGAAACTATAGTCTCAAACAAATTATTTATATATATACCAGCTGCAAAGCCCGACTTTGGCGCCCATCTTGTTGGCCAGGGGCTACTAAATTTTATTAGTCATATTAGTAGTTTAAAATTAAAAAAATCACGTCAGTGTCGTCGCTCAAGCCGATTATTATAGGTATAGATATACATATTTATTTTTGATATCTGTATATATGTTTATTTACAACAAGAAGATGACAACCTCATTGATTTCTCATTATGAATCAACAACTCTGCTACTCTCATCTTTTCAATTAAATGAACTCTAATGATTTTCCAACTTTATTTCATGATTTTAAAAATTTTCCATTTTATAGGTCACAATACTTAATTTTTTTTATGGTAAATAGATTTAATTTATTATATATAAATAAATACTATATTTGTATTACTGAGTTATCGTGACATAATTATAGATAGGGGAATTTTTTTTTTTTTTTTTTGGCTTTTCGGCCTTTCTAGCCATAAGCCCAATTACGATACTAGCTATATTTTTAAAATTTGTCTCTACCCCCGGGGGTCAGATTTTAGCTGGCTGCCTCGAGTCGGATTCGAACCCGGGTCCCCTGGCTAGCTCGCTGTCACGCTACCGCCTAGCCTACCGACCCCCCCCAGGGGAATTTAAAATAGCTGGATTTAGCGTGACATATTCTATGGACGGCCCCTTAGATACCATAATTTTAAGATTTTTCGAAAGAATTATTTATTTTAATAACTTAAGACTGTTCGATTGTTACTTAATACTGTCTCGATATAGAAATGTTTACACTTAACCTGTGTTTAATTATTTTAACTGGGACTAAAAATAGAGACTGTTCCACCAAAAGCAGAAATTTGAACTTTTAAAATACTTAAATTGATATTTATTGAAAAAATATAAAATTTCACTTTCGATTCCCATTTCGGTATTTCTTCTGATCTCGATAAACCTTATAATTTTGAATTTCATATACGGAAATTAATTTCTCTGGAGAATTAAATCGAGGACAGTTGTGGCCCAAAGGACACCAAGCCTTTCTGGATTTGAATCATTTTTTTATCCCCTTTCTTCAAAACTTGGAAATGATTCCTGCGTTTGAGCACTGGATGAATGGAGGGGTGAAAATATTTTTTTTTTATTCGAATAGTTTTCCTGGTTCAAGATTCTCAACACAAACTCCGAAAGAACGACTAATAAGAATTCCGGAAAGGAAGAAATTTCATCTGGGGAATTAAACTCGCCGAGTGGGATAGAGAGAAAGGGGATTCCCCCGAAGCTTTTCTCGGCACTTTTGGCCTTTTCTTTTCTAGTTCGTTGATTTGCTTTGTAAGCGTAAAAAGAGAGAGACAGAGTTGCGACATCTTTTTATTAATATTTTATCAAAAAACTCATTTTCAACTTTTTTTTTACTTTCACTTATAATCTAATATATATTACATACAAGTGTGAAGTATTTTATTCTTCTTCTCAGATTTTTACACTTTGATGTCTTCTATAGTAACTCTAAGGGTGAAAATACACTACTAGAGTAACTTAAAGTAGAGAAATTTGTCAGCAAATCAAATTAAAGTGGGCGTGCCCACAAGTGTAGCTTAGTCCAATTGTTTTGAAATAAGTGACTCTTTTAAGCCACGCCTTTTTCATTGTAATTAGCGGACAGTTTGCTCTAACGAGAGGGTAGTGTACAGGCACCATAAGATTTATAATATTTACTTTATGAATTCATTTTAACCAAGGTATTGGTTAGAAAGAAGGTTAAATAGGAAATACCCTTTTGCTTTTGATGTTTTTGGTTTCGGGGGGTATTATGAAATTGAGGTGAGCAGGGTCAGGCCGCAAACGGGTGACCACATCAAAGAGCGGCAAAACGGGTAGTGGTTTTGAAAAAATACAATAAATAGACCGAGCAGCAAGGTGTATGTAATGGTTTATTTACATAGATTAAGGAACAAATTGTACCGCCTGTAATTACGAAACAGTATAAAAAATAGAGAGGTAAAGAACTTATATCTGAATGAGGGTAAAATTTAGTTTTGCACACGGGCGGAAAAATAGCTTGGGGTGTCTCTAGGGGGTGGAGTGGGGAGCGGGTTGAAAAGATTATTTCAACGAAGGGAAGGGTCTAAGCGAAAGGTGTGTGACACACACATACTTTCACGTATATAAAATAAGAAATGGTATTTTCCTTAATGCACTTTTTAGTCTTCTAATTCCAATAAAATCAATATGACTTACATTTTCGTTTTGATATTAAATAAAACTAAACGAAGTTATGGTTAGAGGACAAGCTTTTCCAAAAACACGGGTATCATGGCCCCTAGAGCTCGAAGAAATGCGGCGAAAACCTTTGATTTGTTTGTCTCTCGGAAAAAACGACATCCAAAAAATTGAATCCCATGTAAATTGAATTTACTGGCACAAGATATCAGAGCAAGCTTTTGGTTGAAATCGATCAACTAGAACTATCTCGTACTTTAACTACAATTTTTGTCATTTTGTATAAAAAAATGATTTTTGTTATTATTATTTTTTTCATCTTAGTATTAATGACAAATTACTTGTTCTTTGTAAAGAAATTGGAAGTCAGGCGGAAAAGTTATATATTTCTTTGAGAATATTTTGAGACCAAAATAATTTCGGATACAGGTTACTGCATATATCAGTATCTTTCAAAAACAAAATGCGGATGGATAAATTTAGTTTTATTTCAATTCAATTAGCTTTAAATAGTATTTTAAATCATTTTATTCTAATGTTGGTTTCAATTGATATAGTTAAGTGGAAATCATTGTGGAAGGCTATTATTAAATTGACTTACTGGCTACCATTGAAACTATTCTGTTTATAGCTCTCTAAATGCTTATTAAATTATTTATTAACAAATATCGTCATCGATTTATTTTTTCTTTAAAAAATGAATGGGACTCACAGATCTTTTCTTGTCATGATCTTCTGAGTCAATTAAATGAGGTTTAAAAATGAAAAATTAGTAGGTATTTTATATCGTTCTAGGTTTGGGGGGGGCAGTTTTTTTTAAGAATCATAATTTTTTAATAATGTTTATTAATACTAATATAAAAATATTTTAATAGAAGGAGACCATAAAAGAGTGTGTCTTCTGCTGGAATTATAAATTTAATTTATTTATAACGAGACTATAGTTTACAATTAGAGAGTATACAGACTATAGTTAATACAATTTATAATTCCAGCAGAAGATCATCACTCTTTTATTGTCTCCTTCAATATATAAGAACTCTGCGACTCTAGGCACAAACCTTTCAATTTGAAGGAATATTAAATAAATTTTGGATCTATATAAGAAAGATAGGGAAGACATTTGTATTTATTATTATATGTTTTATAGTAGTACTTTGTACTAGTTCATCTTTATTAATTTTTTTGAAATTTCTGAAAATTGCTCTAACGGTATAGATTAAAAAATTATTGACTAGAAAAATATCATTTTGTCGTAGCTAATTTAACTTATAAAAAATAAAATTTTGCTCTTACCAATGAGGAATGAAGAACATGGATTCAGTTTGGCTGAGATTTTGTTTAGTATCTGAAAAAAAGATATTTACAATTAAAACTTAGATAAAAATTATGTGTTTAGCATATAGAATTAATAATCAAGACATATTATGTCCTCGATAGTTATCACAAATATAATTCATAAAAAAAAGTTAATGCCTCAGATTCTTGTCTGGAACCCAAGCTCTCAGAGTTCATTAGCATATACTCTATAATCTCGCCCATTCTCTTGTCTTCGTAAAAAAATCAGATTTAAAAAGCCTATTTATGCTGTGGGTCAGCGGTTAGAGTGTCGGGCCGCTGGCCTGAAATACGCTGGTTCGAGAGTGAGTCTCGGCAGATATTTGCAGTCGCCTCTTGGAAAGCAATGGCAGACTACCAAGAATATAATTGCCTAGTAACCTCTCCAAACTAGCCGTTCGGAACCGGAGTTAAAAAGTAGGTCCCGTATATCTGTGTAAAAACAGCTAAACACACTCAGCACAGGTATATGTGGAGAGGAGCCTTAACGTCAGAGAGACCTGATATGGCACTTAAAGAAGAGACGAGAAGATTTATGCCTAATATTTTTTATATAATTTAAATATATTTTAAATAATAATTAATAGAAGCCTCTTAATATTCAAAATCAGGGTCATAGTTTAATTTTTTCTGATTTTTGGAGTTTTAAAAAATCTTGTGTGTTTTCTTTTTTAATGTTATCCAAGTGTATTTTTTGTTATTATCTACTTAATACTTACTTCTACATTTCTCAGTTTTGTTAATAGATGTCGTATGTTGTTTATGAATTAAACTACTAATTTAACTTGTATTTCGTGATTCTTCTTATAGATAGAGTATGTTGCCCATCATTAAAACTAATTTTTTGATACTATACTTCCTGTTTTTCATCATAGATAGCGTTTTTAACCGACTTCAATAAAGGAGGAGGTTCTCTATTCGACAGATTTTTTTTTTTTTTTTTTTTTTGTGTGCCTATGTTACCTCATATCTCCGCCAATTGTGAACCGATTTTGAATTTTTTTTTTGCATTGAGCTCAGTCTACCTTCCGATTGGTCCCATTTTTTTCATAGGTATTAGACCTTTTTTGTTAGGTTTGTTTAGGCCTAACTTCTTTGTTTATGAACCGATTTCGATGATTCTTTTTTTATTCGAAAGGGGGTATCTTAGGGATGGTGTCATTAATTTGATCAAGTTCTGATGATAGGATCACTATTAATAACATCACTAAAGAGAGGAAAATAAAAATAATTTTTAAGAAAAAATAAAACCGACTTCAAAAAATTAAATGCAACAAATAAAATACACTAAAAGGTATAAAATAATTATTATCTTATTTAGTTACAACTAAACGACGAAATATTAACATGAAATTACTTTATGAAGTCGGTGCCAAACATATACCTTTTATGAATCGCACTCGACGGATCTTACATAGTACGTTTGGAGGGTATGCTCGCTTATAAGTTATATAGTTTGTTTGGTACCGACTTCAAAAAGTAATTTCATGTTAATATTTCGTCGTTTAGTTGTAACTAAATAAGATAATAATTATTTTATACCTTTTAGTGTATTTTATTTGTTGCATTTAATTTTTTGAAGTCGGTTTTATTTTTTTCTTAAAAATTATTTTTTTAAGCTTTGTTTTAATGACTTGGGATAAAAAAGCAGAAGAGAGCTCTAGTTTCTAAAAGTCATGAGGATAAACGAAGTAACTGATGAGTTGGTTCAAAATCACTCCAATTTGACCACCAGGAAGTGTTGTAAGACTACAAATCGTGAATTTAGCTTGAAGTATTTTAAAGAAAGGGTGGTTTCCATAGCATTCATCTCAGAAAAGCTTAAAATGATGATGACAAATATTAAATTAAAAATAAAATAAAAATGTGATTAATTTCAAAATGCACTAAAAACTGGACAGTATTTTTTTCGGTCCAGAAAATTTCCATATTCACATGACTTAAATTAAAAGCGGGGCCTTAAAGTTTAATTAAATTTCAAAGTAAGTTTCCCACGCTACTGACGAACAGACAGATAAATAAACCAAAAGTTAAATAAGAACATGCAAAAATAAGATTCTAAGTGAAATTCAATTATAAAATAAACAAATTTTAATATTAGAATTGAGTAAATATTCATGGCAATAGGTAATTGAATCAATAATACAATAGTTATTGCTTGGATGCTTTTTTTGTTTTTAAGCCAATAACCTAACTAGGCATTTTAAAACCGTGAACCTGCAAAAGACAACACAAAGGATTCCACCAATTTTAGATTCACGATACGTAGAACAACTAATTTAAGCTTAAAGGAGTTTTATTTGTTCAGCTTATCGAGTGAAAAATTCTATTGACATTGGATAATTGGGTTTTATTCAAAAAACGGGAAAATGTTACTAGTTCGCTGGGAAGCAGAAAACAAAAGAAAAAAAATGAAATAAAAGATAAATAAATGTTTGATGATAATGAAATTTTTGGCTTAGGCAATATTGATAGCACATGTTTTTTTACGAAATAATAACGGTTTAATTATAATTACATATACGGTGTGCCCTCAGGGAGTGTTAAGATGCAGAGTGCGTCATTGAAATTTCTGGGGAGTTGAAAATTGTTGCATTTTAGCATTATATAAAGTCTTATAAATTCAACAAAAGATAATAAAAAGCTCTTCTAATTCTTCAGAAGTGAATAAAATGGGGGTTAATTTGAAACTGGGGGAGGTAAGTCATGAAGCTAGGGCGGGCACCCCTAACATAATACCCATACAATCTTATAACTTGAAGAAGACTACTTGAAAAGTTTTATAAATAAAAGAAATAAAAAAGTAACAAAAAAGTAATTCATGAACTTACTACCAAAATCCCTTAATATATGGGGCATTTCACGCCAAATCGGACGAAGTTTTAATTTTTGATTTCCTTCATTTTTTGACATTTTTTAGTACCCATCAAAAAACTCTTACTGGTAAATTTTGAAATTTTTTTAATCACCGGTTTAAAAGATATCGAATTTCGGTTTTTCGCACATAACTTCTTCAAAAATGGTCCGAATTCAATTTTTTTTTTTTTATACACAAAAAAGTATTTTTATATGCCATTTTTGAGTTTGAAAATTTTAATCTTGTTTTTGAAACTGTAGTATACTCTTCGATTTTTTTGATAATTTTTTATTTTAAACTTCTATTCATTCTACAAATTTTAAGACCGGGTTGATAGTGGGCCTATTATTATAACTATTTTTTTCGATTTTTTTTAAATTTCCAAAAAATTTGAATAGCTATTGACCATTATTAAAACCACTTTTTGGTATTGAGTTCTCTTTTTTTATTTATTTTGAATTGATTTTTATCGTTAACAGGTGTTTAAAATAAATAATTAGTATTTTAGTTTGTTGAAAGAAAATCAAAATCAAAAATCGAAAAAAATAGTAATTATCATAGGACCACTCAACCCGGTCTTAAAATTTGTAAGAATGAATAGAAGTTTAAAATAAAAAATTATCAAAAAATTCAAAGAGTACATACATACAGTTTCAAAAACAAGATTAAAATTTTCAAACGCAAAAATCGCATATAAAAACACTTTAAATAATTTTTTTGTATTTTTTCCTAAAAAATATGTAAAAAAAAAACAAAAATTTCAAAAAAAAAATTTGAATTTGGACCAAAATTTTTTCAAAATTTACCAGGAAGAGTTTTTTGAGGGATACTAAAAAATGTCAAAAAATGAAGGAAATCAAAAAATATAATTTTTCAAACCGTCCGATTTGGCGTGGAATGCCTCATACGTAAATACAATTCAAAAATTGAATATAAAAACATTTTTATTAATAAAAACCTTCCAAATTTTTATAAAATCTCAATATTATTTACTTCTAATTCCATGGTAGTACCTCCAACTTTCTACTGTCATCTTCATTTATATGCTAATATAAGCAGAGAATTCAACCCTTTACGATTATGGTTATTATTATTATTATTATTATTACTAAGACCTCAAGAGATGAAGATCTCATATTGTTTAACAAAAGAAAGTCATCATATGGTAAAGAGAAAAATAAGAAATGGTTTAATCATCTCTAATGAAGTAGGTTTCAGAAATTCTACTACTAAACATAAGTTTAAAAATAAGTATTTTCTTCGTGCCGATATCAGAAAACTTGGTTTACTAAAGTTAACTTGTGTTATTTTGATATTATAAGAAAAACAAAAATCAATTCTATTCGAGTAGTTTCATTAAAAAAGGGGACGAGGCCCTCTGATATCAATATAAAATTATTCTATTAAAATCTTAGATTTGGACCTTAAATATAAATTCTTATCTTAATAAAAAAATCATTTTTGAGTTAAAGAATATTACTAACTCTAAAATTTTCTGCACAACAAGAGATTGTCTTATTGTGACTCTCTTCAACTTTTAGCTGGATAAAAAATTTTTTAGAGATCAATCAAGAATTTCGGAAATCTCAAAAATACACTGAAATCAATTTTTTCTTTCCGGAAATTTTTATTCTCCATACAGAAATTGTTTCTCTATATAAAAAAAAACTGCCTTGCCAGAAAATTTCAGCTCAAAATATAAATTTTAAAAAGTCTTTTTTGTTAAGGGAGAATGGTGTGGGTTCTTGGTGAAACATTTTAAATAACGTAAAGCAAATTTTGGAAAATAAAAATTGGAAACTTTTTAAAATTTAAAATATAAAATACTAGGTAGATTTCATATAAATAAAAGATCAGATGCTTGTTTAAAAAATAGGGCGTCTCAAGAAAAAAAATCGGTATTAAACTTTTGTCAAAATTCCATCTATGGCTATTGATTTTTTTTTAATATGAATCAAAAAATAGATAAACAAATTGATTTTTGTGCATCTTTTATTTATGTGAAACCTACCTAGTATTTTAAATTTTAAAAAGTTTCCAAAAATATTTTTTCAAAATTTTCTTTGCTTTATTTTAAAAAGTCGTTCAAAAATGTTGAAGATTTTTTAGTGGTCATGTTTGACCTTTTAGATCAATCTTTAAATATTAATATACGGTTTGAATTTTTTTTTTACTATAAATTTACAAAATAATAGGGCGTCTCAAGGAAAACAAATCGGTATTAATCTTTTGTCAAAATTCCATCTATGTCTATTGATTTTTTTTTAATATCAATGAAAAAATAGAGAAACAAAATCTGTATAAAGAAAGAAAAAAATTGATTTTTGTGGATTTTTGAGATTTCCTAAATTCTTGAGAGAGACTTCTAAAAAAAATTATCGGGTTAAAATTTGACGATGGTTCTTAAAACATTAAATAATTACAAATAATAAGCAAATTATCAAGAAAACCCCAGATATATAAATTTTGTATTAAGTATATAAGTTATGTGCAATATTGGATGCAAGGGCTATGAGTGTAATTTATCAGGGTCTGTTTGAGAATATAATTAACTATGGTATAATTGCTTGGGGGGGGGGGTGCATATAAGAATGCAACTAAACCACTTATCACCATACTGACTAGACTTATTAATAAAATTAAGGTGCAATTTGTCTTGGGTATTGATGAATCTTTTATTGTTAACTCTGTTGTTTATTATTATGTTGTGTGTAAGATGATGTATAATGAACATAGTATCAGAACTAGACATAGATCAATTGTCCTGTCAAAGATTAATAAGTCAATTACCCCAAAAAATGCCTATTTTGTGGCAATTCAATATTTTAATAAACCCCCAAATGATCTAAAAAATCTATCGTGTGACAAGAAAGTATTGAGAAAAAATTGGTTAAATGGATCGGATCGTTGTGATTTCACCCTGTGATATGTATGTAAATCTCTAATGTGAACTAATGTTTATCAATATACACCATATTTCATTTATTGTAATTCTTTGTAAAATTAAATAATTATTAATTTTTATATATAAGATAGATATATAAGCTATATAATATAAGATATCATCGCCTTAGAAACCTTTAAACCTGCTAACTCACAACAAGGAAATTTTACAGGGCAGAGAAAAAACAAACAAAATTTAATATTGTTGTTATGGAAAAAAATATTTTTCACATTTTTTTTCTACAACATACGATCGTAATATTTAAGTAGCAGTTTTACTTGGACGATGCTGGATCTCTTTTTCTTTCGAACAGTATTAATATGGTATATATATAATAAATAAGCTGACGTATTCTGATGTGGCCATCCACTTGACTTTACCATACAACCTGGCCCCTCACTTATATTTACTATTTAATAAAATTATTTATAATCATGTAGGGGGGGGGGGTTAGTTTTTGTATTTTTAGACTCCTGGGACCCACTGATTATGTATACAAAATTTGGTTGAGTTTGGTAAATGCCCGAAATTTTCATTTTTTGACCCTCCGCCCCCCCCCCCCTATTTTGGCCGGTTAGATTTTGCATTTTTAGACTTCTGGGGATCCACTGATATGTATACAAAATTTGGTTGAGACGACCTAGATTTTTAATTTTTAACCCCCTCGACCTCCCTTAATTTTGGATCGATATACACCAAAATCTAATCAGCTCTTAATCTCAATGAACCAAAACTAAGTGTGAAATTTGGTTTCGATATTCACACTAGTTTTTGAGCTAGCTCCTACACAAATTTGGTAACGCACAGACTAACTAACTAACAGACATTTTGACAAAACAATTATTATCTCGAAAAATATAATTTTTTCGATGTTCACTTATTAGAGCTTTTTTGTAGACCGAAATGCCATGGTTTTGCTCAATTTTTTTTAATCGAAATAGTTTCAGCCGTTTTTTAGATATTTCCAAAAAAAGAAGGAAAAAAACCACTTTTTTCTTGCACGATTACAATACTTGACCATACCCTGTATGGTAAAGTAAAAATGGAGTTAGCAGGTTTACACTCTATGCCGACGAGATATAAGATAGATATAAAAATAAGTTGGTGAAAATGGATCACCCGAATATATAGATATACATATTCAACAATATTGTTTTTGTTTAAATAAACTTTTGTTGTAAGCAGATACATGTCTTCTGGGTGAATGTTTTGAATGATTCAAGAAGGGTTTTGGGTCGA
Organism: Forficula auricularia; assembly: GCA_024734495.1. NCBI lineage: Eukaryota > Metazoa > Arthropoda > Insecta > Dermaptera > Forficulidae > Forficula > Forficula auricularia. The sequence continues at coordinate 1,454,308 of JALMQS010000132.1, read as the reverse complement.
TTCCCGACGAGGTCAGACCTACGCAGGTGCTTACGTCCTCCGGACGACCTTTGCCCTTCCTCCAAAGAAAATTATCTACCTCTCTTAGACTTAGGGATTAAATTAATGCTGAGGCATTAGGGAATTTTGATAGGGAGAGTTGTTTTTTATTTATAAACCCTGTACACAATGAAACAGGAGAACGGAAAGGAGAAAAGTCATTGGAAACATTTAATTACTTTGGATAACAAAAAGAGAGACTTTTGTCGTGTGCAAAAAAGTTTGCAGATTTTTTCCCAATATTATATAAGTCATAAAGACAAACATGCAAATTAACTTTATGTATTATCCATATTAGAAACGTGATATTAATCCTAAATAAATTATTTAACGAATTAAATATGTAACCTTAAACGGGTTAATTAATTTTGTGTTAGTAGATTAAGAATCTAGGAGTTTTTTTAAATTTTAATCGCGTTGACGGACTAATTTGGAATTAATTAGTTAGAAAAAATTTTCAAAATTTTTGGAATGGTGGATAGATTACCAAATGAAAAAGTTCTTGAAAGAATCGGAGAAAGAAGGACCTTGTTTAAGAGAGGAAAAGAAGAGATCAGATGATGGGACACGGAGGAGTGATTGGGGATTTTTTAGAGGGGGGGCAGAAAAGGGAATGGCCTAGATTATAATATTTCTCCCAAATAATAATTAAGGAAACGGGATGTGTGCCTTTTAGAGAAGTCAAGGAGTTGACATGGGATATAGTCAAGTGAAGACGGGTGGTTGCGTCAAAGCAGTCTTAGGAGTGGGAACTCAATGATGATGATGAAATTCATTCACTCAAACTATAGCTATATATAATAAATAGATAATAATGGTCAATGTGTACTTGATTAAAATTGATTTTCAATAAATAAATTTGTTTTCCAAAAATGAACCTACCAAAAACCCGCGGAGACTTTTTATATGATCTATTATAATATTATTTGAAAATGGCTTCAAAATTTGCAGTCAAAATGTCGTGAATAAATTATACTCCCTAAATTTTAAAAATATATTTGAAATTACAGCTTCCGATATTCAACCCAAACATCTTATAGCTTAAAGACAGATTTTCAATACATATTATTAATTTGACCATCTTCAGTACTATAGAAGGAACTAATAGACATCTACTCTACTGATCTCTCTCTATATATATATATAATTATATATATAGGCAACTATAGTAAAACCATATTTTTCATTTTTTTTTCTTTTTAAGTGAAATTTCTTACAACAGGCCTTGTGTTTAAGCCAAACTGGGAGTGATTCTACGTAGAAAAGAATAACAAAAATTAAATCCAAAAAAAGTTAATTTCACCCAAAAATTTCATTTCTGTCATGATCCCCATATTATTTAATTTTTATTTAATTTTTGAGTTTTTTTTTCACAAATAAAATACACTAATATAATAGAGTTTTTTTTTTTTTTTACTTAGAGAAAGTGGTGTAGGTTTTGGGTGAAACATGAAATTAATTAATAAAGTAAAGGGTGTGTAGTTTTACAGTGAATGAAATAAAACTCAAAGAGGTTTATACAAACTCAATATATTTCGGATTATTAGTCCATCATCAGTAGTTTACAGGTTAAAACATTTTTAACCTGTAAACTCCTGATGATGGACTAATAAATAATCCGAAATATATTGAGTTTGTATAAAACTCTTTGAGTTTTATTTCATTCACTGTGAAACTACACACCCTTTACTTTATTAATTAATATAATAGAGCTTAAATACAAAAACACATATACGTTACATTAAACATACTTTAGTGAGGCCCGTACGGAAGTCAGGGCTGTTACATAATTTTTTTAAGGGGAGAATGGTGTAGGTTTTTGGTGAAACATATTTAAATAAAGTAGAGAAAATTTAAAAAAATTTTAAAAATATAAAATTCTAGCTAGGTTTCACAAAAATAAATGACAAGATGAGGGGGAGAGAAAGTGACTGCAGATGCCCCCGTGGGATCGAATAACAATTTTTGTAAAGTCGAATAAATTCGAAAAATCATAAAAAATTTTAAATATAAATTTCTACGTAGGTTTCAAAAAATAAAGGACAAGATGCTTGTTAGCATGACTCTATATATACTTCAGGGTATGAGCCTATTTTCAGGAGTTCCGAGGAGTCTTCTGTAAACTCCTGAAGTTGGGCACGTACCCCTAAATATATTTATACAGTCATGATAACAAGCATCATGTCTTTTTATTTTTTGAAACATACTTACTTGGAAATTCATATTTTAAATTTTAAAAAATTTTAAATTTTCTTTACTTTACAAAAATTTTTATTCGATCCCAGGGGGGGGGCATCTGCACCCACTTTCTCTCCCCTCCCCCCTACGGACGTGGATGATTCAAAGATATTTTACAAAGGAAACTACAAAATCCAGCTTAAAAAATGTTAATAAATATTTATTAAAGCTCATTTAAAAAACCAAAAATTAAAGTGAACAATAATATTGATTGTGTGAATAAATAGCAAAAGATTTATCTGAAGACAATTTCAATAATTTCACACCACACTTAAAGAAATTAGTTTTATGTAGGAAAAAAATTTCTTGTATGTAATTTGTAATTTTTACATTAATAAAATACATGTCTGCTTTTTAAAGCTAGCTATGAGAGGAAAAACACCGAAAATCTTAATTTATTCATTTATTATAATGATTCACCTTGAACCAACATTGCATTCCCTAAGAATAATTAATTTTATGATAAAATTTAGTCATTCAAAACTACAAGTATAAATTAATTACCTAAATAAATTAAACATAATTTTAGTAATAATTCTTATGCAAATTTCAAATTTTCGATCAATAATTAAATAAAATAAAAAATAAAATCATGTTTCTTAAGATAATATTGTGAAAAAAGAAAATTTTAAACTAAAACCGTTCAGTTATTTGTTTTTAATTAAAAGTTGCAAGTAAACTTTTTTGTTTTACTCCAAGGAGAGAATATTAAAAAGTAAAAAGATGCTAAAGATAAGAAAGAAATAGATATTGTAACTTTGAAGTAGAAAATGCTTTTATTTTAATAAAAAAAGTTAATTAAATGAAATTTTATAAATTAAGTACCTATTAATAAATTCAAAATGCAATTGATACCTAAAAATAAAACGTTTTTCACGATACTGATGAAAATTCAGTTTTATTTTAATAATAGTAATAATAACTTGGCATAATGAAGTTTCGTTTCATTAATCAGCCTTTCGTTTCATATAAAATATTTTATCTATTTTTTTAATGAATAGTGAAGAATGTTTCATATATTAAATACATATATATACCTATATATGAAATTTATTTTTAAGTTCAGGGTGTACCTAAGCAAATTCTATAAAGCTGTTAAATTTAATAACTTTCAAACATATAATGATGATTATATTATATAAAAAATTGGTGTAAAATTTATTTAAGCCCATGGCTGCTCGGGCCCCATTCCTATACATCTATGCTGATGACCCCCAATTATTTTTCAATTTTCGTTAGGCCAAAAATATTAATTTTTAACGCCGATGTTGAGCCTTAAAAATATACAAGTCCATACGCTAACCCCCTATCACCATAAACAGTTGATTTACCCTTTCAGAGATCAAAGAGTGAAAGTTATTTGAATATTATGTTCTATTTTATAGCCCCTTTATCAGGACCACTAATAAAATTGATATAAAAATGAAATTCATCACAGAACGGGGTTTAAATTAGGTATTATAATATTATTATGATAGAGGTCGTAAAAGGTGTAATCTATTAAATAAAATAAGCTCGGAATAACCCAAATAAATAATAAAAGTGCATATTTAACAGGCTTATCTATCAATTAATCCAGCGTTATATCTTCAATTTTATCATCAAATATTGCCTTAATTAAAAACAAAATAAATAAATCAACTGGTGTGATCCCCACACGACTTTCACATTCTCATTTGTTTGAAATCATCGCGACACTCCAAATTTACACCACCTTCTTTTATTTCAATCGGATTAAAATTAATACTCATGATTACTATACAAATATACTTGCAATGCTATTATTCTTAAGGAGTATAGCCGTTGCTATTCTAGGGAGGACCCCACTCTACTGAGACCCTACCAATTAATTACATCACAATATGATGCATCATGCATGCAACTGGATAGGAAAGCCTGTAAAAATACAAAAAAAAGGTCACCCAGTTCAGATGTTGCTTAACTTCAATGATCTTTTAAGAATCGCTACTTTGAATATTTCAAGGCCTTTACAACAAATAATATAGCAAAAAATGCCTGTTAAAAATCAATCGCTTAATTTAATAAACTGAATATTACTTTGGCGCTTTTCTTAACGACTCTCGCCAAGTATAAATTAAATGGCTTCTGTTTACTTTACCTTGGCATTCACGCTCACCTGATTTTGACAGCTAGCCTATCTTATGGCTTGGAAACAATAACCTTGCCTGGTTGTTAATTCCTTGCCTGAGGCACAAGTCTCTGCTTCGCTATCTGTATCATGGAGAGACAGATTAGGTAACCTGTTATTAAACTGACTCATTGCTATTCAATAAATGAGAGACAGGCAGACTGGACTGCAACCGAGAATCTAGAACAACACCTTATTTGATAGATATTGTCGAGGCCATAGACTTCGGATTCATCCCAAAGACAAAAAGATGTATAACATTAAATAGAATCAATTCGTAAATAGACTGGACGAGTTTAAATTAACTCATTTTTAAATAAGTTAAAAATATCAAACAAAATAATTGAAAAGTGTTTATTTTGGCGAGAGCAGCAGAGTAGTTGTTGAATCATAAAGAGAAACAAAGAGGGTGTCCTCTACTTGATGCAAATAAACATAAACATATATATATATATATATATATATCAGATATTGGTATATATATATATATGTATATATATATATGTATAGAAATTATTTATTTGTTTGACTAAAGTTGTTTCGAAGGCTTGGTCTTCAATATCAGTCTTTTTTTAATTGAAAATGTTATTTTTCATGGGGTCAGTATCAGAATGTTTTACTTAGCTTTTCTGCTAAGGGGCCGTCCATATATTACGTCACATAGTAAGAGGCTAGGGATCTTCTCAGATTTGTAATAAAATGGGACAAGGGGGCCCGGGGATCTTAAAAATCGTGATGTCACAAATGTCTAATTCAAAAAAATTTAAAATAAATTATTAAATTATAGGGGATAAAAGTGATAGTGTAATCTGATAATACAGAGGGGGCGGGGTCAATGAAAATGTGACAGAATGTGACACAGTGGAAGGGGGGATTCTAAAAATCTTGAAATTCGTGGGACGTAATTTATGGACGGCCCCTAAGTAAGAACAAAAATTTTCACTGACCCCATGAAAAATAATATTTATAATTAAAAGACTGGTGATGAAGGCCAAGCCTTCGAAACAAACAAATAAATAATATATATATATATATATATATAGACCAGCATCCACAGATACCTTCGACTGCTACCCAATCCCTAAACCTCCCTTATCTTTACGATACAAGGGTCCACCACGGACTACAGAGGTTGTACCTTCTTGGTGAAACTTCTTCTTGTATCAATATCATTATAAAAATATATATATACCTATATATATATATAAATTTGTGTGTATGTTTATTTGCATCAAGCAGAGGACAACCTCTTTATTTCTCTTTATGAAACAAAATAATAGAATGAAATTCAGAATAACATAGTAGTTATTTTCAAAATAAATAAATAAATCTAAATAGCATCCCTAAAGGAGCCTCAATGGGGAAAATGTTTTATTATTTTTAAATTAAAGGTCTCTAGATCAAATGTCATAAAAAGTAATTTGTTTCGTCAGCTCTTTAATTTCCTTGTTTTGTACTTAATTCCCTTGTACAATTTCGACAAATGATTTTATTTATTTATTTGAAAATTAATGTTTAATTATTTTATAAATTATGATTGAAAACAAGGCATTTTTCAAATTTCGAAAAATATAAAACTATCTAATATTGTTGGAGATTGTGGGTGTGATAAAATTGGCGAAGGCAATATATATATAGTTTAAAAATTTATTTAATCCGGGGCGAGTTAATTTTGGCCAACGAAGAAAAAATTGAGATTAGGGATATTTGTATCTTAAAGTTTGGATTCAAGCTCCTATCCTTAAGCCGTATCTCAAAACATAGATTCTGTAACCACTTCTGGTATCTGCCTCCAGGAACAGCAGTCCTAGCATTTTTTGACAAAGTAATTGGATTAGACACCAAGAAACGGAAGGTGAATAAAATTGATAGCAGCAAGAACAGTTAGAAAAAATTCAAAAAATATCCGGATGATGTGGACATTTTTTTAACAAAGGGCATAGAGAATTTTATTTCAAAATATAGAAGAGGATTTTTTTATGAGATTTTCCATTCCAATGGATTATTTTACAAAAAGATCCTCTTGAATGGGAAGATTTAACAGTTTCCAAATTGAAATGAAAATTGTAGAAAAACTTCAAGCTGTAAACGACACCGCTGAACGAGGAGTGAAAGTCATAGAAGACTAATAAAATCCTTTCAAGCGAAAATGAGAAACAATTTATCATACAAATTGTTTCAGAATATATAATAGGAAAAAAATACCCTGACAGAAGGAAATCAACATTGGCAGTGGATTTGTAAATCTCCATATTTGGATAAATAAAATTTATTTTGAGACAATAATCGTATTTATAAAAATTTACTTTGTGAATGCTAAATCCCTTCTTTATATATACATAGATATATATAAAAATAACATTTTTTTACTTTTAATATAATTAATTGTAGTTTGTGTGAAATTTGAGGTGTTTCGGACATATTTATAACAGATGTTAGGTTAGAAGAAAACTATTTGGTGTAGTTTTTTTATGTATTTTATTTGGTGGAAGTTTGCGCGGCAAAAGTTTTGGACGGACAGTCCTTCTTCAGCACCTTATTAATAAAATACAACTGTGGTCATGCTGGTACATGCCATTGGCCTGGAAACAGTAGGTAATTTAAACTATAACAAAATGAAGAAGGACTGTCCGTCCGAAACTTTTGCCGCGCAAACGTCCACCAAATAAAATACATAAAAAATTTTAAGAAAAAATAAAACCGACTCCAAAAAAATTAAATGCAACAAATAAAATACACTAAAAGGTATAAAATAATTATTATCTTATTTAGTTACAACTAAACGACGAAGTGTTGACATGAAATTACTTTTTGATGTCGGTGCCAAACAAACTACACCTATAAGCGAGCGTACCCACCAAACGTACTAAGTAAGTAAGTTCCGTCGAGTGCGATTCATAAAAGGTATATGTTTGGCACCGACTTCATAAAGTAATTTCATGTTAATATTTCGTCGTTTAGTTGTAACTAAATAAGATAATAATTATTTTATACCTTTTAGTGTATTTTATTTGTTGCATTTAATTTTTTTGAAGTCGGTTTTAATTTTTTCTTAAAAATTATTTATTTTTCTCTTTTTAGTGATGTTATTAATAGTGATCCTATAATCAGAGCTTGACAAAATTAATATTGCACCATCCCTAAGATACCCCCTTTCCAATAAAAAAGAATCATCGAAATCGGTTCATAAACAAAGAAGTTAGTCCTGAACAAACCTAATAAAATTTTTTTTCAAAATCGGTTCACAATTGCCGGAGATATGAGGTAACATAGGCACAAAAAAAAAAAAAAAATTCAGTCGAATAGAGAACCTCCTCCTTTTTTTGAAGTCGGTTAAAAAACTACACCAAATAGTTTTCATCTAACCTAACATCTGTTATAAATATTTCCGAAACACCTCAAATTTCACACAAACTACAATTATATACAAAACGGAAACCTTGGCTTCAGGAACAGTGTGGACCTTCTACGAGTCTCCAATTACTATTTTAATATATTTAGATTACTCAAAAAATGTTTCTCGATGTACGCCTAGGAGGTAGGCATAATAATGAATTCATTTGATTTTTCTTTCTTTTGTTCTTTGTGTATAATAATGGTTGAATGACGAAGGTAGGGGCTGGATTTCAGAAGATAATGTTTAGTAATTTCATGCTCATCGATGTTTTTATTCTTTATTTCAATTTAACGACGTTAACAAAATATAGTAGGTAACCGAATAGCGCGAAATTCTAAAAATTTCAAATTTTCAAATGAGATGCTCCACCTCTTCGCATTGTCCGATAGATCTCAAATTTTGTAAAAATTATTTTCTTACCTTATCTCCTAATTTGAGCTTCTGTCTGTCCCGAAAACTTTTCCAGAAAAAAAAATTTCACCAGGTATAGCTAAGGTCCACGCTAAATCTAATGCCTTTACATTTGCATACCAAATGTCATGTTGTTTTAAATTATATTCATTATCCAGGCATGTACTTACAAAAAAATTTCAGTGGGGACCCAACATTTTTTTGGAAAAAAAATCAGAATTTTAAAAAGATAAAGTGCTACTATTAAAATAAAAATATTGGAATAAAAGATATTTGATTAAAACTAAAAAGTAGAAAAATAAATTATAATTTAAAAAAAGTAAAAAACACCATTTTGACAGTAATACACTACAAAAGTACCTACACAATAATGTTAATAACATATAAATAACATATTATTTATATCCAACAAAAATTTATATTTTTGCATTTAATGTGCAATGAAAATAAATATTATAGAATGCATATATCCTAAAATTAAAATTTTATTACATTATTTTCTAGTTTTTAGTGTATTACTGACAAAAGGCTGTTTTTTTAGTTTTTTTAAACTATAATTTATTGTAAAAAAATTTTGTGTTCAATAAAATATTTATTATTCAATGATCTCTCTTTAATAAATTTTATTGAAGTTAATTAATTTTTTAGAAAACTTTTCTCATAATAATCATCGAAGCTTAAAATTGGGTAAGCTAGTAGAAAAAGAATTAATAATGAGAGTTAATCAGTGAGAAAGGTTTTGAAAAACAAAGTTGACACATATTCAAGCGCTACCTCAGTAAGAAATAATGAAACAAAAAATATTTAGAAACATTGGATATTGGTTATCTTGATAATAAAAGGAGGATTTTTCCAACTATGATGAATATTTTATTTTATTTTTACTACGAGGCCATCACACCAGTCTCTCTTGGATTGTAAATACCCCATTTCATTAATTTCTCATATATAATAGAATATTTCTACTAAAATCCGAGAATTCGTTCTAAAAAATTAAATTTTTTCTATTTCAAATATACATTGGTTTTTTAATTAGAGCTGATTTTTTGAAAAGCATTCCAACTATTTTCGAAAAAAGATGCTCAAATCTTTTGATTTATCTTTTAAAAAAAGGTCGTTTATGAAAAACTTTTTTTTCATTTTAAGCTGAATTTTTTAATTTCCGTTATTGAAGGATGGAGTGAAAAATTTCTTTTATTATAACATATATTGCGATTCAGAGAGAGGTTTTTTGTCTCGAGGGTGTGAGCTGACTGCCCGGATAGCATGTTAGTTCTCAGGTTCGACTCCTGGGGGGATGAATCCCCTCTGATTTCGCAATTAAAGAATATTTCTACTAAAATCCGAGAATTTGTCCTAAAAAATTAAATTCTTTCTATATAAAATATTTAATTACAATGAATGTATAGTCACTGTATTCTTGATTTTTTTAATGTAATCGAATTCAAAAAAGAATGCACCGAGAAGACGCAACACTTGAGATTTTGACAAACCGAAAAAAATAAGGTGTCTATGCATCTTTGAGGGCCTTGAAGCATAAAAGGTGGTAAGATCTTGGAAACAGAAAGGACGGATAGAGTTCCAGGTAAACCAACTGGTTTCTCACTGAATGTAATATATGGGTTCACAATTTTCAAATGTCGGGATTAAGGCTTGTCGGGATTTTGGGTTGTCTGGATTTTAACATTCGGGATTTTGGGTCTACAATATATGGTATACCTACACTTTTGCACCTTTACACTATTAACCTGAAACCTGGACAATTAGAGAAGCGGAGAGAAAGAGATTAGAGGGCTTTCGAAATGTGGTGCTACAGAAGAATGATGAATATCAAATGGATGAATAAAATTACAAATTAAGAAATTCTTGGAAGAATCGGAGAAAGAAGAACCTTGTGGAAGAGTCTGAAGAAGAAATGAGGTCAGATGATGGGGCACACACTGAGACAGTGGGGGACTGCTTAGGGATATCTTGGAGGGGAGGTGGGAAAGAAAAGGAGGGAAGACCCAGATTGAGAATATTTCAACCAAATAATTGGGGATATGGGATGCCAGACATTTAGAGAGGTCAAACAGCTGGCGGGGGACAGAGTCGAGTGGAGACGGATTGTTGCATCAAACCAGTCTTAGGACTGTATACTCAATGGTGATGACACTATTAAAACCCGCTGTATTTCCCCACACATGTATTATTAATTTATACATTAAGATCTACATATATTTTTGTAAACAACTTAAATTCATGCAACCTGTCGCCTTTAGTATTATTTATAGTAAAGTGATCGTTGGTGCCCAAAATAATGGATCAAACGTTAGAAATAACACGTGCACTGCCTGATCTTACTGAAAAAGCTATGAGTTATTTTCTCTCTTAAATCCTTCTTTCTCTACTGGTATTACAAACAAATATAGTGTATGATGTATACTTTGCTCGAGCGACATGATAGCTTACGGAATTTGCTTCGGCTTATACTAGATTAATGAAAATTTAAAATATTTAAAAAAATTAAAAATTATTTGTGAAACCTATCTAGAATTTTTATATTTATAATTTTTTTAAATTTTCATTACCTTATTAAAATATGTTTCACCAAGAACCTACACCATCCTCTATTAACAAAATTTTACTACATTTATCTGAATACTATAGTATCACTGAACTAGCCTTATTGCGTTAGATTTAGACTCGTACTCAGGTAAATGTACCATAAGCTCTCAGCTCATGCCGCAAATCTAGCTTGTCAGAATGTTCTTCGCTTTACCCCCTTGCCATACAATTATACTATTTTGTAATTATTTATGATGCGGCATCTATATGTCCTCAACTTATTCCTTTGCGAAAACTAGATCTACAAAATTGACTATGATTACTATTATTAAAATAAGAAATAATAATTATAAAATATAAATTAGCAAGGGAGCTTTTCCAATTCAAAACATGTTTAGCGGATTTGAGGTTGTGTGTTAATGACTTCTGGTTCTTTTCAGATTAATCAATATCAGTTTTGATAAATGGGATTTGGAAATTAAATCCATCTCCCATAGAACATTGTTATACAACAAATAACTCATTATGTTTTGTTACACCCATTCATAATTCTTGTTCTAGCGCAAATAAATTTA